>OZ024898.1:21713439-21788439 GCA_964017195.1 Siderastrea radians
TTATGCCCATAGTCACGCTTTGCTTCGCGAATTCGCGAAGCAGAAAGACGAAAATTAGTATAGCCGACTTGACTTACGACAAGAAAACATACCCCTTAAATTGTCGGTCTTACTAAAGCCAAACTCCAGCCTACAGGCAGATAAGTATGTGTAATCAAATGGTGACGAGTGAAATTAGGAAATAATTTCACGCGTGTTTTGTCAAAATTCTAATAATTTCCCGAGCTTTAGGCGAGGGAAATTATTAGAATTTTGACAAAACGCAAGTGAAATTATTTCCTAATTTCACGAGTATACCATTTGATTACCTATTAATATCATGGGTGACAAGTTACGCTCACAATCGTCAGGGTTTTGACTTGTTTATCGTGTCGAGAACTCCAAGCATTGAAAAGTTTAAAGCACACAGATTGGCTAAAGTTCACATTTTACTGAGTGAAATAATGAAAAAATCTTGTGGGAAGTTTTCACCACGCTTTGACGATTTCGTGTATTTGTAACCAACAGCAAAATACACCAGACTCTGAA
The DNA here is from genome assembly GCA_964017195.1 of Siderastrea radians. Lineage (NCBI taxonomy): Eukaryota > Metazoa > Cnidaria > Anthozoa > Scleractinia > Rhizangiidae > Siderastrea > Siderastrea radians. Next base: position 21,713,968 of record OZ024898.1, read on the forward strand.
TTTTTACTTGAAAAGTACCAAAGCAAATCGCTTGGCAAAGGTTATCCGCGTTTTATCCGGCAAATTCACTGAATCGAGCACCATGTTGCTTCATCGAGCAAGGCCCAGAAGGCTTCACAAATGCATTCAATATACGCACAGAAAACTTGTTTTAACGAAAGTAAACTTCGGAAGCAAATTTGTATTTAAAACTGACCTTTATTTCATTTGAAGAAGTGCCCAAATCCACGGAATTACTTCCCTGAGTTCGCGGTCAATCACTCGATCAGCAACTGGCTCGCCGTTCAAAAATTTTCGCTGTCACACTATCACAAATAATCTCTTCTTTTTGACTAGCAGTTGATTTCTGAGAAGTTCAGTCAATTAAAAGTCAAAATTTACAGATTACCGATTGAGTCCTCAATGAATATTTCCAGAATAGCTTTAGTTCTGCACAAAACATCTTCATCAACCTCGATGCCATCTTGGCGCTGAGCAATAGACCCGTTCCCATAGCAATTTTGTAATTTCACATGTGAAATTATAAATTAACGCTGAAATTTCGCGCCAAAATTAAGGAGTAATTTGTCACCCATGATATTAATACCGTAATAAAATTTCACCGTAAGTAGTAGAAGGAATAACTGCTTGTCTTTGCAAAGTGTTATTCTGCAAGTTTGAGCAGGATCTCGGGGGCAAGTGCAGCCACACACACAATACGTTGTTCGTGTGAAAATACGTCCGGGTCCGAGAACACTGGGCACTAACGGCGATAATGAACTCACGTGTTCCCCAGAAAGTAAGAAAATCTGAGATTTGAGCCTGACGGAAGGCAGGGTTGCGGTGTATTGTTATCGGCCAAGTTTGCGCTCACTTGCATGCAAACATAATAGTTGTTCACATTTGTGACAAGGTTAAGAAAGAAACTTCACCGTTTCTGCATGCACTGTATGCCTATGTTTAACTGTCTGTGGTTATCTGGTTGTCTTTCTTCCAGATATCAACGAGTGTGGCAGCAACCCATGTTTGAACAATGGGACATGCGTTGATCGACTCAACGGTTTTAACTGCACTTGTTCACCAGGATTTGTCGGGAATTTGTGTGAGACAGGTTAGAAACAGATGTTAGACGTTTTTATTTGTTTCTGGTGACCTTTCTTGCACGTGCTTTCCCTTGGCTATATAAATGTATGCTGGAATCAATTTGCTTATGGAATGTGGCTTGACTTGTTAGGTCATTAATTTAAACGAGTTGAACTGCAAGGTCGTTCTTTTTCATCAAGCCATATTTAACAGACGATGTCAGATGTTAGACATTTATAACTGTTTGTGGTTATCTATATTGCAGCTCTTTGAAGTAATACTAAAAATAGATGCCGGACAGTGCCCCTTTAATAAACCGATAAAATTGCAGGATTTGCAGGTTCATGGATGTTCAAAAGCAAGGCTGAGTGAATGGGGCATTCAAGTTTTAGCTACTCAGCGCATACGGATCTCACAGTACCTCTTCACCTGGCCTAAATATTTAGTTAAATCTTGTTGAATTGCAGTTTTCTCGATGGCTTCCACTATAATCGCAGACAACGCTGCTTACCAAAGACACCTTTATCAGTTCCTGGCGCCAGCTGTTGGAAATCATTCAAAGTGGCTGCTGTGTCACCGTGCCTCTAGTCACGGCTGGGATGTCAGTATCTTCCACAACAGGTGTGATGGGAAAAATCACACGGTCACCATAATTAAAGTTGGTGTTTACGTGTTCGGCGGATACACGGACATACCTTGGGGTAACTATAATTACTCAGTTTTGTACTGACTAACACTACGTGCACAGTGGCAGCTCGACACGCGCGTCACGTTTCAACGTGTCAGGCCATTTTCGCTGTCGCTTGAGTGTTCGTTTTCCTCCACCATCATTGAGCGGAAAGATAGACTGTTCGCTCTCTACAAAAAATACCCCCACCCACCCCCTCCATCGAAACAACTTCTTACGTCCTCGAAAACGCAGTCCACGCACACCATTTTACATGCATTTGCACAGTTATCTGTTCACTGACAAAATGATTTCAGTGTGATTTATACTGCAGCAATTATAGAAAACAAAAGTATCGAGTTTATCCAGTTCACCATAGTGCATGCATGTTTTCTAAAACCAACTAGGCCGAGGTTGTAGATTATTTTGTAAATATTGTCGAACCTCTCCTCACGCCCATCTCTGTAACACGGACAACTTTGTAATGCGAACAGTTACTTCTATACCTTAGGTGTTTGTATTAAAGAGTTTCGTGCGTTAGCTTGAGTTGTTTATTATAATATTTTTAAAATATTAAAACTGATAATAAAGGTGTTTTCATTAAAAGATAAAAAAGATTCAAAAATTGAGAAACTTGAAAGTTTGTTTCGAATTATTATTTTCCTGTTTTCACCTCCTTTCATTTCCATTGAAAAGAAATTCAAAAGCAATGTTTGTATTTGAATTAATATTTTTGTTTTTATTTTTGTTGTTCTTTAGAGTCCAGTGGTGGCTGGAGTTACACTTCAAATGCATTCATATTTTCACTTCGCAACAAAGAAGGCCTTGAACCATTCAAGAGCCTGGTGACAAGGCCATCCTACGCAATTTTCAGGTACCCAGGTTATGGTCCAACATTTGGTGGCGGGCACGACATCCGCATTTATAATAAGGCCAACAGCAACCGATATTCATACACAAACTTTGGCAACTCCTACTCTGTTCCAAGTGGAGTACATGACCAGTACACAATCCTGGCTGGGACTCAGAACTTCACACCCGACGACTGGGAGGTGTTTTATCTCGCTTAAGCCTCTTCTTAAGGTATCACTTCCCTCACAATTACCATTAACGATGTGAACCAAGTTTTCAGACTGCAAAACAGTCGCCATTTCCTCCATGAGTTAAAAATACCGATGATACCGCGAGTAACTCGCGTGTGTTCCACGTAAACCACGCGAGACAAATCATACAGGATTATGACTTTTTTGGTTTCTCCACAATGTTCTCTTTTCCTTCATTTTCAATGTAGATCTTTCAGTGAAGTCGTTTTGTCACGTTTAAGTGGGTCATGTATAAACTGGAATTGTTTTGCAGTCTAAAGCCGTCATTCTTATATATTTATTAGGGTACTGATATCTCAGGACCATCTTATAAATGGTTATTTAAGGGGAGGAGGGAGGGTTTTAAACGAGGACGAGGGTAGAGTTATTAAAATTTTTATATTTCGATAATAACTCTACCTCTCATCCTCCTCATCAACAAGGTTTGTAGTTGAACAGCATTCTTAGGTACGGAGTGGAGTGTGGGATCGAGGGGGTATCCATTGCTCATGCTTTAGGCTCGGATAACAAATAGAAAATCATCTAATCTGCTGTCCAACGTTTGGGTTTTCAGCTTTGGGTCGCAAAATTACGGAGAATCCTCCCTCTTTCCAGCCTGGAAGATTTCTAATTTTAATATAAAGCCTTTTCGTTTATTCGTTTTAATGAGCTAGACGGGTTTTCTAGTCGGCAAATTGGTTTATTTAGCAACTAAACCACGAGACCGAGTTTGCTAAAGGCGAGAAATCAGCGAGGCGTAGCTGGGTTGAATGCCGCTAATAGAAAACGAACACGTAAAAACATAGCCATGCGAATGGTTGTAAGCGGAAAACAACGCCATTTTGGCCAGATCGAGGAAAAAGGAAAAGAATTTGAATTTTGACTTTACCAGGCCCCAGCGTGGGCAGTAGTTTTCTATCAGCAAATAGAAAAAGACGATTTAACCAATCACACTTCGCGTATTCGTGAAAGAACATGGCACATGTCTACTGATTGGTTTTAGAACACTCAAGGCCATTTTATTTTCACACATTGAACAGTGCCGACAGCGAGAACAAAGAGTCACAAGATGACTAAAGACACCTCCGAGGGTCCCTTGGACACGCCCCTTTCTCCAACCGTAGATAAGAGAAAACACATCGTTCAGGTAGCAAGATACCTTTAGTCAGGTATTTTGAGCCCTTCACCTGAAAAACAATTCACCTCAAATTGGCCTCTCTTTTTTCTGGCTGTCGGTTTCTGATGATATTTATGTAGTTAATTGTTTTACCTATGCTATATAGGAGGGCCGTAATGGAGTATAGCTTTGACCGCGTTAAATCAGCGGTAATCGCCCAAAGGCTAAATTTTCAGTCATTGAAAACAATTAGCATCAGTTTTCAGGCTCAGGATCTTTACTGTAAAAATTCCTCAAATTGATGCTTGGCACGTTTCCTTCGTTTGACGTTTGACAGTGATCAAAGATCTCGTTTATCCGATGACGTTTCTTTTTTTTTTCTGTCATCTGACGGTTGAGAGTATACCTTAGTAAGATCTTGACAACTGGTTTGAGAAGACAAACACCGCGTGTTCAGTTAATGTGGTAAGAATCAGCTACAACGGCGGTGTGTATATACAGTGGAACTTCGTAAAAACGACGCTAAAAGACGTCGAAATAATGAGTGGAGTTGTAGGGGGTTTTCCACTTAAGAAAAAAAAATTCTTTAAAAAATCCTACATTTTGTTTCGCAAGCCAGTTTTTGAGAAACAAACAGCATCACAGTGAAGAGCTTTCATTTAAACTGAGTCACTCTTAACCATTTCATCCAAGGACTCAAAAGGTAGAACTACATAACATGACAAGGTCCTTCTCCGGGAGCGAATGAGTTAAGTAAGGCTCTGCCAATTAAACTGCAGTGCGAATTCAAGAATTCGGCATCGGATAATATCTATCAGTTTGGATTAAATCCGTTTCTTATAACGTTCTACCGTTTGACAAATAAAACATAACTGTAAAAAGTAATTAATCAAAAATCGCGTTATAGGGCATCCTTGACATGCCTTCGTGCTTCAAAAAACTGAAGTAAGTCGAAGTAGGTTTTTGGATTTTTTAACATGTTTAACAAACACCCGAGAATCTAGCGCTAGCTGCAGAGGGAGGGGCGGGGAGAAAATAACACGCATGGCGAACATTTGGGCTGACGACGATTTTCAGTGAATCATGATGAGAAATTGATGATAGAGGATTTAGAAATGTTTGAAGTCAACCGTTATTCGTCATTACTCGAAAGACGACTCGTAAACACGATAGTCAAAGCCGGCCAGGAGTGGTTTCGCCCCTCCCAGTACAAAGATCTGCAGATAATTTAGTATAGCTGAAACACGAATGTAGAAGGGGTGACATGAAAAATTTATAAATCATGTCCCACACAATACCTAAAAAGCACAAATTAAACAAAATATAAAAAATAAAAAACTTACAGTAGAATAAGGCGTGCACTCGTAGATTTTTCCATGTTTTCATTTTTTAGTAGCGCCGATAATGTTTTAGTGGGGTAACATAAGTATGCATCAATATCCATTTGAAAATGGATATTGATGTATACTTATGTCACCTAACTAAATAAACTGTTGTTATGAAGGAAAAATTTTACGTTAATCGTTGCCAACAGATAGGGTACGTAAAGCTACCTTAATGCATGTCGGACAAAATATCAGCTTAGTCGAGGTTATTTTGTTGCTTTGTAAAGACTGTGTACGTTCTACTGCGAGTCTTCCGAGAACTGTGAACGCTTTAAGTATTAAACTTTGAATATCTATGAAGATAAAAGGCGACGAATTGTTTGGGCTGGGTCTCTGTGCATTTGTTTACATTTTGTTCGGTTTAAGCTCTCGTTCTATGGCTAACGAAGAGAATTGACAAGTTGAAGTCCAATACGATGGTCTGTTCAAATAAAAGTGTTCATGGTTTTTGAATTCCCTTGGCAACTTAAAGTTCGCAGCAGTTTAACGAAGATTGTACATATTTATTCGATATTTATAATTGCCAGGAAGATATAGAGCCGTTTTCAAATGAGTGTCGAAAGTAATGTTGTCTTTACTTTGGTTTTGCTTTCTGATTGGTCAAAAAAAGTTCGCGAAACTTTGTCAACCACATCAGAGACGAACCAAAACCAATCGTGACTTGCTAGCACGCGTTTTCCCACGCGTCACACTAAATATTTGTATTTGTTTCGATCTATGATTGGTTCATTTTGTGTGTTGCTCTTTTGTTATTGGTAGAGTAATTTTTGGGTTTTGGTTTTTCGACACTCATTGGTAAACTGCTCTATCTGAAGTTTTAAGTAAATACAATGGAACCTTTTTAATTATTGAGACAACCATTAGTGGCCCCTTAAAAGTCTTTTATATTACGGGGATTTCAAATAGACTGCACGAACTTTTGTTTGTCCAGGCCAGGACAGAAAAAGTGGCTGTATATTCATAAGTCAACGGGGTGATTTTAATATGGGGTTCCAGTATGTTTCATTTAATCACTTAAATTTCCGTAGGAGCATTATTATTATATGGTTACATCAATGTTCGTGCAACTTGAACCCAACAAAATTCGCACGCTGTGAAGTTCTTTTGGTCGTTTAATAGGGTTCAGTCTATACCGTGGATTAGCTAAGACGAGAAGGAAAACCAGGCTCTTAGTGCAATAAAACTTCAAAGGGTTTTAGGAGAACTAAGGACACTTTGATGCTTGAATAAGGAGCAACAGCCTTTTAAAGCACCTGTTTGAAATCAGTTGGTTCTAAAGATTGCACAATGCATGCAGTAACCAATAACAACATTTAACCGCTTTGTATATTGCTGTCTTCTTGTATAACATTTGACGACATTAATAAATGTCTTTGTCATGGAAGTTTGTGGGTTAATTTATGTTGTTTGCAGAAAGCTGAGAGAGCAGGTGAGGCCCAATCTCGGAGAAATATGGCGATGGAAAAGGAAGGAATTCGAAAAACATCGAAACATTGAGCACTTTTTTTGCAGTGGCAAACAGCAGAAACATTGTGAGCGGTGCGGTACCCAAGAAAAAAGGGCGGTGGGTACAGAGAGTAAACGTTATGGAAAACGGGAAGTTCCTTACCCCCTATTCATGAAAACGAGGCTGTCAGTCGGTTGTCCCGCTTCGAAAAAGAGGATATCCGGGCATTTTGGTTTCAGAAATGCCCCGCTATTGCTAAAAAACGTCTGAACTTTTCTTGTGAAATAGGAAATCAAAATTTAGAATCAATCTTGTAAAGAAGGGTGGAAGTTCTAGTCATGCTTGCCAAAACTGAAATCTGTTTAGAAGCTGTGAAACTTCGCCGCATCCTTTGCAAAAATTTCTGTCCAAAGTTCTCAATCGATTTTCAGCGTTCGTGTTCCACAATCCACAGACCAATAGCAAAGCAAATCCCTTTCAGTTGTCTTAGTGGTTGTCTGTCTAGAGGTTGGTGAATCGTGTGTTTCGCGCGCTCTAATTGGCAACTCAAACTAGAGGGTCGGAATAGCATTTTCACCACTGAGCGAAGTTTTTGCCCTCTTATTAGTAAAAAAAAGGCCTTGTGGTATGTACTGAAATGTTTACTCGGCTCTTAGTCGATAAGCAGCCATTACTATTCACCTTCATTTCGGTGAATGAATGTTGATGCTGCACATGCAGGGGGTACCCAGGTTTAACCAGAGGTTTCTTTCGCGTGCTTTCGCGGAGCAGTGGTAGGCCAAAAGCCCATATGAGATATGAAATGAGACACTAACTTCGCACGTGTTCGAGCGCAGGAGAAAACCGTCTGGCATCCAGGATAACCGGGTGGGAACGTGCCACCTTTGATTAGGCAATGTCACAAGTCAATCAGTGAACTACCAATTTTTACGAAAGTCTGGGTGGGACCAAAACTTCAGGAACATCGATTCTGGTTTGTTCCACGAATTCAGACTAGTTTGGATTGACGGACTTTTTTACCCTCAAATTTGATTTCTTAAATGGCTAGTATTCATGGGGCTAGGTCTTGCGACCAAATAAAACAATGTGAAGTAAACCAACCAGCTTCAGGGAAATCACACTGCCCCTGCAACACGTCTCCTCAAGCGACTCTGTCGCTGGGACATATTTCAGATCGCTGCAACAATCCCCTCGTGTGGACAGTGCAGGAGAGGCGGACAAGCTCTCTCTTGGAGGTGTGGTGTGTCCCAGGTGCTTACAGGCTGGGATAGAAACATACCCTGCAAGCAGAGTTTTCTTGGTCGCTCTATATTCCGGCGGGCAAATAAGTATAAACCTCTGCGCAAAACCGTCCCATAATTTCCCGTCGTGTATGTGCGACATTTCGTCATACGTATCGACGACACTTCCTTTCTTGCATATTTTGCACACTGCAACTGGTTTGAACTCAGGGGTCATATCATAAGTCGGTGAAGTATGATCGTTCGGGTGAATGTAGTCCTGAGAAGGACTGTTTGTGGTGACATTGACTAACGTTTCAACAACCTAAGAGCACGGGCGCTCGTAAACTCCATGCATAAAAGTGTTACTTGCATCCGGTTTCTTTGAGTCTTCCCGTGGACTCCGGATAAATCTTTGTAAAATAAAGCTTTAACAATTGCTGCTTTGTCTTTCTGCTGATTTTCTGAGCTAGGAAAATTAATAATAAAAATAATAATAATAATTGGAAAACTGTCGCGTACAACAAGTTTGCAAGCGTATAACGGCGTTCCCCCCCCCCCCCCCTTTTTTTTTTTTCAATATTCACGATATGGGTATTCTTAATTAATTCGTCCAAAATCCTGGAAGGCGGCAGATCAAAGAATCGGACGGTTTTGGGCAGAGGTTACTTATTCGCCCGCCGGAACATAGAGCGATTAAGAAACCTCTGCTTACAGGATAATAGGAACGAGGATGTGTTGGAACAAAATCATTCCGAATTAAACTGTCTTATTTGTTAAAAACAAAAACAAAAACAAATACAACAAAAGAAAAAAAAAAAGGAAGAAAAAAATAGAAAGAAGAAACAAGTTCTCTTGGGGGTGCGTGTCCCAGGTGCTCTCAGGCTGAGGCAGGAGTTGATATTCGTCATGTCTCAACCAACTGCAGTTTCCGCTGAAATTTGTCTTGTATAAAACGACGTCTTTAGAATTTGACAAAGAAAAGTAATCAAGCCAGCAGGATGGACAATACGTGATCGTTGTGTGTCTTAGAGGTTGCTATGCCGGGCTACTTTTAAAAGGTAGAGAAGCAGACCGGAATGCAAAATGACAATGTGTTAGATGGTTAACAGGGGAGAGATGGCAAAGGTACGTAGGGAGTGGCACTGAAGGGGGGATGGTTGTATTTTTCACCTTCAGTAGACTGCTGAACCTCATATAAGTAGATCCCCACTCACCCATAACAATCACGGGTGCCACCAGCTGACCAAGCAAATCAAGGCAAATCATGTTTTAGTGATCATTCTCTTTATTCTCATTTGACTGTGTATTGATATTACAAGGAGAAAGAAGATTATGATCAGTGTGGGAGATTATTGTTTAAACCATCATCAAGACATTTCATCTCAAGCAATTATCATCTTTACCCCCATGACCTGCATGCTTCATCACACAAAATTTTATAAATTACAAAGAGGAATTAGTACCAATTGGGGCTTTTAAAAGAGTCAGTGAAGCACTCTTCACCCTTGGTAACTGTATACTGTATACTGCTTAAGGCCTGTGAAAAAAGGTAAAGTCTTTCGCTTAGAGAGCTAAAACATTTCTGTAACAAAACAAATCATAATTCATCATTTTGCAAACTCTGTGCGGTTGAATGGGGGATTCTTGCAGATTTTCGAGACGTTCATTTTGATTTTCTTGCTACTGCGCTGTACAAGTATTTCCAGCTAATAAACAAATTCACACAAAAATACACAAATTCAAAATGAGAAAAACGCTGAATCAGCCAGTTGCATGACATTACTGAGACATGCTGAACTTTCCTATGCAAGCAAGGTTAAAATTCCCACTTTCTTGAAATAGCTAGAGCCACGAGCCTCCCAGTAGCTCAGTGGTTAGAGCGTCCGACCGCTGTACGGAAGGTCGTCGGTTCGACTCCCGTCGGGGACGCAGAATTTTTCTTTGTCCCACTCTCGCGACATGTTGAATATTCCATCTTTTCATATTTCTTCTCCGAGCTTAAAATTCACCATCTTTCTTTATTAACTTATGTTGTTTACGGAAAGCTGAGAGAGCAGGCGAGGCAAGAAATATGGTGGTGGAAAAGGAAGAAATTCGAGAAACGTTGAAACATTGGGCACTTTTTTGCGGTAGCAAACAGCAGAATCATTATGACGGGTGATGTACCGAAGGAAAAAGCGGGTACAGAGAGTAAACGTTATGGAAAACGGGAAGTTCCTTACCCCCTATTCGTTAAAACGAGGCTGTCTTTTAATCTCGCTTTGAAAAAGAGGCTGCCTGGGCATTTTGTTTTCAGAAATGTCCCAGTTTCTGCTGAAAAAGATTTGAAGTTTCTCCTGAAATAGGACATCGAAATTTAGCATCAATCGGGTAAAGTTGAATTTGAGTTGTAGTCATGTTTGCCAAAACGGAAATCTGTTCAGAAGCTGTGAAATTTCGCCGCAACCTTTGCAACAACTTCGGCCAAAACTTGTCAATCGATTTTCTATGTTCCTTTTGCACCAATCCACAGACCTACAGCGAAGCAAATTCCTTTGGTTGCCTTAGAGGTTGTCTGGTAGAGGTTTGTGAATAGTGTTTTTCGCGCGCTCTAATTGGCTACTCAAACTAGGTTTTCGGGATAGCATTTTCACCGCTGAGAGAAGCAGCGGTTGCCTCGCGGAACTTTTTGCCCTCTAATTAGTAAAAAAAAGCCCTTTGGTATGTACTCAAATATTCACTCGCCTCTAAGTCGATAAACATCTATTACTATTCACCTTCACTTCGGTGAATCGACTGAATGTTGATGACGCACATGCAGGGGGTACCCTGAATTAACCAGAGGTTTCTTTTGCGTGCTTTAGCGGAGCAGTCGTTGGCCAAAAGCAGATATGAGATATGAAATGAGACATCAACTTTTCGCGCGTGTTCGAGCGCAGAAGAAAGCCAGGAGAACTGGGTGGGAACATGCCACCTCTGATTAGGCTTTTCTGTTTTTTTGAAGTATGTGGTATGCCATCTCTGATATTAATGCATCAGTCAATTCCAGCTGCGCCCATCCCCCCCCCCGGGCAACTGCGGGGCATTTGCGTGCCTTGCCAGTCCCGGGGGTGGGGCATTAGCAAAATTGGCACGGCCCGGGGGTCGGGCATTTACCTACCCCTGGGCTTTTGACACACACGTGGTTTCCGACTCGAAATCCAAACATGGAGGATGTTATCGCAAAGGACCAGCAGTTCGTCACAGATTGGATCGTTCGTTAAGGACTGGACAAACCTGTGGAGGTTTTCTCGATTTTATGCATTTCTTCATTGCTTATCAAGGCACAACTATCACTTTATATAGTGAGATCGGGAGCGATCAATGTGAATCGACGTACGCATGCTTCTTTGAACAAGGATTTAAAAATTTGGTTGCGATGATTCTTAAACTATTACGATCGATTATTGAATTCTAAACATGTGTATAGGGATCGTCGTTTTATACTTTTGCATATTATTAAAATATTTACAATAGATGACGTTACAACAGACTTTTATAATGTCAATTAGATTTTTGTTTACTAGCGAACTGTTTAAAACAAAACAGTACAGTAACAATTAACTTCATGTAGTATTGTTGTCTGTGAAGTATTAAAATATCATCGCTTGGCATGTATAGTAACTTTATTATTATGTTAAACATCGGATAGTTCCATTACAAACAATAGAAGACTGAGAGGCAGGCCTACAGAAATGAAAAATCACACATAAAAAATGCTGAAAGTGGCATTATTGTGCAATGAATGAAAACTGCTGCAGTGTTGATTGGGGACGTACGATCCCGGCGGCGGGCCATTTGCCCTCTTCCTTAGTCCCCACCTCGGGGCATTTGGCAGCTAAAGTGTCCCCACCCCCGGGAATTTGCCATCGAAGAGAAAAAAAATGTTAATGCCCGGGGGTTAGCCCGGGGGGGGCATGGGCGCAGTTGGAATTGACTGATGCATTAAAACCCAAGAGATGCTAATCTCTTCTTGGTTTTAAGAGCGCTTGTCTGTAAAAATCAAACATAACGCGTCAAGGGTGGAAAATTCGATTTCTTTCATATTTTAATGTTAGATAGGTTAGGGTATAACTAAAATCACTGGATACTTTTTTTGGCAAAATATCCTTTTATTTCAAAGAAAAATGCAAATAACGAACCTCCGTTAAAATCGCCATTTCAAGCAGTAAATTATGACATCAATTTGAGGCGTTCGCGTGCAAAAACAAATCCCTCTGTCTTCTTTTAAACACTCGATTTTACTTTTGCAATCTCTCAAGAGCTTCAAAACTGATTTTGGTGGAAACTGCGTTGTTCTTTGTGTTTGAAATAATTTAATTTTGAAAGTATACATTTCTCATCAGGAAAAGTACTTCGTGAATTAAATTATTTTTCACCATGTGCTAAACCTTCAAATCGATTCAGCTTCTGGCTGTTGAATTAAGGAAAGATGTTCTCAGGGTTGCTGCAAAAATTTCTTTGGGCAAATGATTGAGAGCGACGCGAGAGCTTTTCAAAGTTCGTTAAATGCAGGTTGTTTGACCCTTCTTGGCAACATTCCATTCGCGAGTCACGCACATATTTTAATGTGTTTCGCCCATATGAGATCGAAAACGTCAAACAGAAAAACAGTTCGAAATACTCTTACCTCATTTGCTGTAGAGGACAGGTCCAGAGGCCATTTCCGAGTGATTCTTTTTCTTCGACGTATTTTGGTCCTGTTGATGCCATCCAATGAACACCGCCAACTGGGTCAGTGCAACAACAACCTTTCTTCCAAAACGTTCGACATCTTTCTACACTGTGACATCTTACTCAACGGTTCAGTTGCTGGTCAGTGTTGCTTACTTGGCAATACACAAAAAGGTTTTTATCACGACATGTCGCCGCTAACGTGGCCAGAGTTCTGTCTAGAGCCGCGTCACGCAATGCAAATCATCGGGATGGACATTTTACTAGAGGGTAGGGGAAGGGCGAATTCTGCTCTGATTCTTTTTAAACGGCTCAGGGTTCGAGAAATGGGAGGAACTAGTGATGGACCAAAAATACGAAACAAAATTAGTGCTACATTTAGGCACCTCAACCTCCCGTGCCATAATGCAGAAAAAGTAGTCACCCCTCGGCGTGAGTTGTAGGCATGCAAATAACAATGTTCGAACACGAAAATTAGCTAAAAAGGGTATGTGTACTAGCTTAAGTTAAAAACCCCTTCAAAACGTCGAGTCCAGAACATTAAAATCGTTTTTATCAGGGAAATTGCGATGTGACTAACTAGTTTGTTCTTATTGTTTTGGCTTAGAGGGGGACCTCGGACTTTTTTTTTTTCACAAATCATACATATTTACATACATGAATTGCTTCGTTACACAGAAGACGGTTGTTGTTGGTTCCATTTTCTTGTTGTCGGAGTTTGTGGTTACAACACCAGACGAATCAAAAGCTTGAAAACAATTGTTCCCTTACTTTCATGCACCAAGAATACCCAGGCCCGTAGAAGGGGGGGGGGGGGAGGGGGGGCTCGAGTCCCCAGAAGTTTTGGAAGTTGAAAAAACATTACAATAAATGAGTCAAAAAATATATAATTAAAACGAATTAATTTGCAACGAATAGTCTTAAATGCTGATGCTAAAAGTTCCTTTTGTTATTTTACAACCTTTAACAGGGTTCGACATCTGTTGAGTCACTAGCCACCGGGCAAGTGGGCTTCAAAAATCTACTAGCCCACCGCACATTTCAGTCGCCCAGGTTCCTTACCAATGTCTTTCTTCACCCATATCACCTTGACCCTGGCAGTATAGCTTTACTGTGAAGGACCTTAATGCCTTTAATAGCTAAGCGACTGCTGTGTATTTGCTGCAAGCTTTAAGCTCATCATGTTGTTTTAAAACAAGTCTAAGGAACAAAACTATTTTTATCTCACCAATCGAGTGATAAAAGTTACGTAAACGTTTACGAGAGTTAGGTAAAACAGGTCCGAAATTCGTAGCTTGGCTGTCGAAATGTTTCAATTGTAACAAACCTTGCAACTTTAAGGGTACTTTTTTAAAACTGATGCTATAAATCTGGTGGATGTTGCCAACAACTTTGTCAGCGAAAAAGCAAACAGGAAGCAGCTTTTTGGCAAATTGTCAACGAAGGATGTCCCCAAAAAGGTGTCGTGTTTGACGAAATCGACACAAACTGTGGTATTGTGAACAGAGTTAGTATCCATGTGCATGAGTGTGTATTTTGAAGGGGTCGGGGGGGGGAAGGCTTTGACTAGGCCAATTTGCTCGCAGCATTTATTTCAGCCTTGGTGCGGGCCTGCATGATACCACAAGTTACAAGTCAGTTTTTAGAACGAACGCTTCAATACAATGACGATCTGTCCCAGCCATCGTGCAAAACTTGGAATAGTGTCTAGCAGAAGCTGCAGCACAAGGGGCTGGGTCACGGTAAGGAAACGGGTAGTGGCCAAAAAGTGAAAGAGGACTGGGGAAAAAGGGATCTGAAATTATCTTACGCGGGACTGGTTCGCTTGTAAAAGTTGGATCAGGTGAGTTTTATATTCGCTTGTGGTCTATCCGAATATTAGCCAGGTTATCGATGCAAGCCTCACTCTTCTCTTCGTCCTCATTAAGGTGTATGTAGAACGTGAAAGAGGTAACAGATAGTTAAGGGCAAGATGCTTGACGTATTTCTGTTATGATATCCTCATATCCATTATGATAAGTATGCTGGCTGCTGTGAGAGATCTCGCTCACTGGGAACCTGTCTCAGTAAGATTCGTAAACAGAAATTCAGGAACAGAACCTCATTTTTTGTTACCATGGTTACGTGCCATATTTCACAGTCTTCAAACAGCACTGGCGTGCTGTTAGAAGCCCAACTCATTAGTCAGGACACACTAATGTCGACTAAGTCAAACAGCTGACAAGAAAGCACAGTTAAAAACTTCGATTGCACCCATTTGTTATGAAGAGAGAACCCTTCCTGTCCAAACTCCATCCAACCCTTTAACAGCGAGCTGACTTTCACTCCTGATATAACTGTACCTTGTGCCGGTCCTGTGCCAGCTACGAACCAGCAGACTGACACCAATGATCATAGGTAGAATACCCGCTCGTCAATTAACAAAAGGGAGCCCCTTGTAGTTATAGGTTTCCCCGTATTAAAGTTGGGTCTAGTTAATAATAGCGCCAGTTCTGTTGCACCACTCACCTGTAACCATGTCTGTAAGCTTGTACAACGGTTGGAATTGCGTTTCAGACAACTAGGCTAGGGTAGCAAATACAATTTTTAATGGTTGTAACAACACTGGTAATAAGTAAAAAAGACAGACAACGCCATTAAGACCACGAATAATCCCTGCAATTAACACTGTATGTTATTTTACTTCACCTCAACGGTTTTGCCCTTCCAATACCCCCTAAAATGCCTTTGATACGCATTGCGTGACAAACCAAATACACACGCGGCGCCATCCACGTTTGGTCCCAATTTAGCAGTCAAATCTGATAATGCTTTTGTGCACTGAAAACTGAGCAACACTCGTATTAAATCAACTGAACCGTTGAGTAAGATGTCACAGTGTAGAAAGATGTCGAACGTTTTGGAAGAAAGGTTGTTGTTGAGCTGTTCGACCTTTTACAATGCACTGACCCAGTTGGCGGTGTTCATTGGATGGCATCAACAGGACCAAAATACGTCGAATGGCAAGAGAATCACTCGGAAATGGCCTCTGGACCTGTCCTCTACAGCGAATGAGGTAAGAGTATTTCGAACTGTTTTTCTGTTTGACGTTTTCGATCTCATATGGGTCGAAACACATTAAAATATGTGCGTGACTCGCGAATGGAATGTTGCCAAGAAGGGTCAAACAACCTGCATTTAACGAACTTTGAAAAGCTCTCGCGTCGCTCTCAATCATTTGCCCAAAGAAATTTTTGCAGCAACCCTGAGAACATCTTTCCTTAATTCAACAGCCAGAAGCTGAATCGATTTGAAGGTTTAGCACATGGTGAAAAATAATTTAATTCACGAAGTACTTTTCCTGATGAGAAATGTATACTTTCAAAATTAAATTATTTCAAACACAAAGAACAACGCAGTTTCCACCAAAATCAGTTTGGAAGCTCTTGAGAGATTGCAAAAGTCAAATTGAGTGTTTAAAAGACGACAGAGGGATTTGTTTTTGCACGCGAACGCCTCAAATTGATGTCATAATTTACTGCTTGAAATGGCGATTTTAACGGAAGTTCGTTATTTGCATTTTTCTTTGAAATAAAAGGATATTTTGCCAAAAAAAGTAGCCAGTGATTTTAGTTATACCCTAACCTATCTAACATTAAAATATGAAAGAAATCGAATTTTCCACCCTTGCCGCGGAATTTTGATTTTGTCTGATTTTTACAGACAACGCGTTCCAAACTAATTAATGCGTTTTTCCAAACTCCAAAATTCCGCCATAAAGCCCAATTTCGCACGGAATAAAATGCGATTTCCGCCAGAAATGTACGATACTCGACTGCAAACAAACCATTAGTTCGAGTAATACCCTGTTAACACGACGAAATCACATTTTTTAACTGTTGTTGTAATTAACCACGTTTATTCTGAACACAATTTTACAGTAAAAATCTACAGTTAAAATTGAGCGAAATGGATGGAGACAAAAAATGACCTGTAAAATTGCAGCATAGCAGAGGTAGTCTCATCCAAAGGCCTAACAGCTGCAGATAAACTCTAGAAGAGTAACTCTAAAGCAAATGAATGATGCAGAAATTCTGCAACTTCGCCGGGTGGTTTGAAGACGTTGGATGCAGAAATTCTGCACAACCTTATTTTTCGCGTGATTCACTACTGTATCGACAACAAATGGATGATGCAGAAATTCTGCATCTCAATTCGGTGGCTTGAAAACTGTGGATGCAGAAATTCTGCGTGACCTTTTTTGAGCTTAATTCTCTACCTTATCTACAACAAATGAATGATGCAGAAATTCTGCATCTCAAATCGGTGGCTTGAAAACTGTGGATGCAGAAATTCTACATGACCTTATTTTCCGCTTAATTCACTACCTTATCTACAACAAATGAATGATGCAGAAATTCTGCATCTCAAATCAGTGGCTTGAAAAATGTGGATGCAGAAATTCTGCATGACGTTTTTTCGCTTGATTCGCTACCTTATCTACAACAAATGAATGATGCAGAAATTCTGCATCTCAAATCAGTGGCTTGAAAAATGTGGATGCAGAAATTCTGCATGACCTTATTTTCCACTTAATTTACTACCTTATCTACAACAAATGAATGATACAGAAATTCTGCATCTCAAATCCGTATCGGTGGCTTGAAAACTGTGGATGCAGAAATTCTGCATGACCTTTTTTCCACTTAAAACACAACGATTTCTACAACAAATGAATAATACAGAAATTCTGCATCTCAAATCTGAGCCCTTGTAAAAATTTGACCGAGATCTCGGCGAGATCGCGCCAATCTCGCCGAGATCGGCGAGATCTCGGCGAGATAGCCACGATCTCGGCGAGATTTCAAAATATCGCGCCGAGAAAAGTAGCCCGCGGTGAGATCGCGCCAAGATCGGCGAGATCTCGGCGAGATAACCACCATCTCGGCGAGATTGCGAAATATCGCGTCGAGATATCTACCCCGCGGCGAGATCGTAACGCGATCTCGCCGCACCAAACCCGTTCGTGGCGAGATAACCGCGATCTCGGCGCGATTTCAAAATATCGCGCCGAGATATCCAGCGAGAAGTGAGATTGCAACACGATCTCGCCGCGACAAACTAGTTCGCGGCGAGATAGTCACAATCTCGGCGCGGATAGCCGCGATCTCGGCGATTTCATGTCGAGATTTCTACTGTTGCAGCGCAGAGACTGTCTCGCTCTTTGCGAGATTTATCTCATAGAATCTCGATATCTCTCGATTTCTCTCAGGTTTTACTGCTGCAACTGCCATTGTATTTGTGCAAATCTCCTGACGCTGTACCCATAGTTTCAAACAAGCGCGACCAGCGATCTATTTCGAGGGTCGGCAAGAATCTGAAATAAATCAGCTCACAAATTAATTTACCGACTTTTGAGATCAAAATAACAACGAGCAGCAACGAGCAGCAACGAGCAAAATAACAACGATCAGAAACGCTGTTTTACATGTGAAGTCATTTGATTTCATCAGACCACTGACGTCTATTTGTTGTCACTTACCAATGATGTATGCAGAGGACTTCGTTTGTCATGTCCGTCATCTCTTTGTTGAACTTTCTTTATAAACCACTACGGAAGAGTTAGGCAAGGGTTTTAAAGACAGATATCTGTGACTAATTTGTTGTCGTTCTGAATTTGACTTTTTTCGCTGCTTGCCGGCCATGAGCTTACCTGATACCGTAAAGTCGCGCCAAAAAATTCCCGCCTTGACTCCCGCCGTTGTGTTAATGGGGCAATGTGATTGGTTGATTCAATCACACCATCGGCGAGCGGTGCTCGCGTAAGCCCAAAAAAATCGAGAACTTTTCCACAAAACTTACAGAAGTGGGAAATGGCTTCTTTTTGTTGAATGTACAGGGGGAAATTGAAATGTTAAATATGTTTTATTTTTACTACGGAAAACAACATGGTTCTTTCAAGTTTAAAGCAAGAGCTAGAGCGTTTTGGAAGATATACAAGAAACTGTTGCACAACTAAACAAGCCACACTAAAGGACCTAAAGTGTACTGGGAATGAACTTATATATTATGGACAAAGCTACAATTGAGGAATGAACACTCAGGTTAAATGCTTTCAAGACTTTCAGAACGTTTGTAGTCTACACAGCTTAATCAGTAATGCCGCGATGGAAGCCACCAACTGGGTTTCTTCTCCACCGGGAATCAGTCCTTCGACGAGTTTTGTAGTTGCCCAAGCATTCAACGTGTGAGACAAAGGTCAGTGAGTTTCACTTTTCTCAGACAACATCATCAGCATGCACACTTTTCCTTGCCTTGATTTTTCCCCTTTTATCTCGTCGGCTGACTATTGACCTTTATTTTAATTGGTGATGTTGATTTCACTCAAGTAAACTGCGGGTCTTTCACAGAAGCATGCTCCTTCGTGAGAATATTAATTAAGCTTAAAAAAATCTCCGCTTGACTTTCCTGTAAAAATGTGTGGGGATGAGGTATAAATAACCTAACTTACCGGTAACAAATTTGATATGAGCCAAAACTTCGACATTCTTTTTGCATGAGTTCAGAAATAAAATTTTCGCCTTCTTCTCCAGATTTGTGTAAACAGTCAGGTGACAAGTCTGACAAATCAGGAGTACCCAACGACTGTTTTAGGGGAAATCGATTGTAGAGTGAACTAAACATCACCTGCGGGACCCCGCGTCAATCTTGTTTAATATTTAACTTTCCTGGGAAAAAATACCCGTTCTTCACTGCCAGCGAGCAGGACTTTTAATCAATAAAAATCCCAGCCAGCATCAATTTTGAGGTTTGTCAACGAGCCAGCAAAGTTAAAATCGCCAAAAAAAAAAACATCCAGCCAGCGAAGAGGAAATATTTCCAGTTTGCCAGCAAGTGATCATGTATACCATTTCTTAGCCAGCCAGAGAACTTTTGAAGTAAACTTTGCGAAAACGTCTACATTTGGGGGGGAGGGGTGCGCGACATCTTTTTTTTGGAGGGAGGGGCGAATTTAATTAAACGCTATATTAATTTATGATCTACACTCTTCGTTGTCTACACCGTTTTTATTTATTTATTTCTTATTTTTTGGAGAGTTTACAGTCGTAGGAAAGCTAAAATGTACCATAGCAAAGTGCACTACCCAACGTGAAATAGTTTAGCTAGTAAAAATTCAATTTTCATAGCAACGGTATAAACGGAAGACTTTTTTTACTCACGTGAACATTGAACACAAAAAAATGTGCTTCAAATAATAATTGTAACTAAATTCATCTAACATTAAACAAACAGACTTGCTGCACATTTCACAGATTACACTTAATAGCGGAACTCCTTTGCGGCCGAAGGCCGCAAAAGTGGAGCCCCATACTCATACTAAGAGGTATGCTGGTAATTTTTTATGGTCATGGCAAGCGGAATGGCTCGCGGGCGCGTGCGCCGTACATACATACATACATACCTACGTACATCGCATTTCATGACATTCTTACATGAGGCAATTTTCGCTGGAAGAGCAGAGACGAAGGAAAAGAGAAGGAGATAGAGATCAACAACGGGAAAGGATGAGAAACGCCACTGAAGAACAGCGTCAAGCACCCGGTCAAGCAGAGCGGAAACGAAAACGAGAAAGACGAAGGAACAGTACAGCAGAAAGATAAAGGCAACTAGAAATAAGACGGAACGGTACTGAAGAACAACGCCAGAGGAAAACTGAGAGACGCCGACAGAGAACTGTAAACATGTCGGGTACAGTTTTCTTGATTTTTATCTATTTGTGATTGGAAATAATTTTATACCACCGAATAATTTACGTCTACGTTTTTGTTTTTTATTCTACAGATCATCAAGGGGAAAGAAGTCGTAATAGAGAGAGAACGGAGAAGAAATTTACTCCAAGGACAGCATGAAGTTACAAGGTGTTCAGGTATTAAAAATCAATTTCCGTGCTTTAGCAAAGTTTGTTTAACAAAAAAAATGTACTGTTACAAAAGGGAACTTTTCGTCAAAACTTAAACCGCACCTTTTACGGTATGTCATTTAATACTACTCGTAGAAAGTGAAAAAAAGAGGAAAAGAAACAAAACAAAACAAAACGAAAAAAGGGAACACAATTTGAGGGGGTAGTGCAAAGGTGATGGTATCATGTTACAAGATTTCACAATATGGCCGCGCGCGTGACTGAGTGAGAACGAGAACACAATACCTTTTCAGCGTTAGAAATGAAAAGATAGGCTAAAGAAACTCGACTGCCGGTCCCGAATGCCTGTTAAGTGGAATATGAATGTCTTTATTGAGGAGAAATATGGATTGCTTTGGCCCGATGCTTTAATTGAACCAGCGTGAAGATCTGATTGCTGAGTTTCCCGGGTGAGTTTCTCGGAATTTTTCAATCATTTCACAGAATATTACGGTATGGGAAATTCGCTTTTATTTAGAAGGATCCCCCTATCTCAACTCGCTTATTTCCAATTCCCCGTTATCTCGAACAAAGAGAAATTTGCCTTGGCTTTGGTCATAAATATAATATTTCCAGTTATTTACTTTTACGACGATAATCCGCTTTTCTCAACTTTGAAACTTAAGAACACCAGTGTGTGTGTTGTTTTCACGGAGCAAAGTGTAGCCAGGCAAAGGAGGAAACAGCTTATGAAAGCATGCAATGAAGTAAAAGGCGAAAACAAGTACCAACGCGAATCGTCAAGATGTTAATTCATTGACTAACAAAAGAATAACAAAACAGGACATAATTGATATATGCCTCGTTCTTTTAAACTCTGAATCCAGTCAGTGTTTACAGTATCCTCGGCAAAACCCCTACCAAAATCCATGCAAGTAACGAATCGACGAAAAAGCGCATCCTCATTTATGTATCTACTGAAGTAGGTCTTAAATATTTTTTAACCCTTATTCTGATTTCTGAATTGTTTGCTTGAATTTCAATAATTTTATTTGGCTTCACTTAAGGTCAAGACTTAAGGTTATGTGTGAATTAATTTTGTTTATCACTTATGAATTGTTTGCTTGAATTTCAATAATTTTATTGGGCTTCACTTAAGCTCAACACTTAAGCTTATGTGTGAATTAATTTTGTTTATCACTTATGAATTGTTTGCTTGAATTTCAGTAATTTTATTTGGCTTCACTTAAGCTCAAGTTAAGCTTACATGTGTATGTGTGAATTTTTTTTGTTTATCACTCAATATTATGCATGGTTCAATGCTACCTGTTACCATCCTCCCCCTCCCCGGGCCTACCCGGGGATTTGCAATTTTTTTCTCACTTGGCAGTCTATTCCCCACCCCCGGGCACACAGAAAGAGACGATTCCCCACCCCCGGGACTCCTCATCGACCACAAATACGTTGTTTTGTGTACAAAACCTAAATGACCATATTGATTTCCATACAATAGCAAAATCAGACGTTTTGACAAGAACTTAAATGCTTTTCTAGAGTTTATTGAAAGAAGGACACTACATGCATAATATAATAAAAACATGAACAGAAAACTGAAGAAAAGACTCTACCTGCACTGGCGTACGGCTGGCAAGTAAAGAAATTTTCTTCGCCATGTTTTATTCTAAATATAGCGCATACGCACAAGAGGCCCATGAACCCATAATTATTTGTTAGGATTCCACAAAAGCTGGAAAGAAGAACACTTTCACGAGTGGATGCAAAAATTTCCAACAATGGGAACTTGTACGTCTCATGAATCAGGTGGATCACAAAAGTAAAGCAAAGTATAGCTTCGGCAACAACATTTCAAAGCGGGAAGTGACAATGCTAGCAAAGTGAATGACGACTCCGTTAATAATTGACATTGAGTATAATTACTATTCTGTTCACCCATTCTTTCTGTTCATTAATGTCACATTGGTCAAAAATTGCATTGTGAATGCTTTAATAATGTATGTTACATACAATATTAGTTATTTGATGTTGTCAAAAGAAAAACAATGAAGTTAATATTATTTTAAGGATGAAAGTAATTTGACAGGCGCTCATTCTCATGAATTTTGCACTCCAAGAACTGAAAATTTTCTTCAATTGATGAACTTAGAGTTGAGGAGGGGAAAGAAAACAAAGATGCTCCAATGAAAGTCTAATTTATTTGAATTGTAACTACAGTGTAACTTTTATTTGCAGTCCTCTATCAGGCATTTAAGCCTCGACTTTTAGTGGCCCTGGTCAGTTTTAAATCGCCACTGGCGACTGGGCGACTGCCAATTTTTAGCCCTGAATTTGTTTTTTTTTTTTCACTGATCCTTTTTTTTCTGTTCTAGGCATATATGCCAGCAGTGATCAGTGATGCAGCATTTTCTTACAGTGAAGTTAAGGTACGTGGAAGATATCAGTTAATATATAATTAGCCCAGCTTATGTATCTAACTGTTCAGTAAATTGAACTGGATTGAATGCAGTGATTGGGTTAATTTGGGTTCGGTAATTGGACACAATAATTATTAACCAAAAATATGCCTATATATACAGCTGTGTTTGATTCCATTCAATTTCTGAACCCAGTCAAACATAATTAAACAGTTTTAAAATCATTCAAGTATATAGATTTAGCCAAGCCTAAAAGTGGAGCTCCAATTTTTATTTGGCAATCCTATTATTCACAATGGAAAATAAAAATTGAACCAAGGATAAAATTGAACCACAACATTTACATGAGTGTGCCATCAAGACTTCCATTTGGGTGGCAATGAGAGCCTTTACATCTGAACTTAAGGGAGGAGACTCTTAATCACCATATTGTTGCTGTGGGAAGTTCCTCAGAACCATCATATCTTGGAAACCCTATTACTTCCACAGATAAGCTGCTTGGCCACGTTTGTTTTATGGGAAAAGTTTTCAAGATTTTCAAGTCACAACCATATTCAGCATGTCACTTGACCTGAACAGAAAAAATGCTAAAACTCAAACAGCATACAGTTCTCGCTATTGTAAACATTGCGAACATTTAAAGATTATCAGGATGCAAAATTTTAAGCAACAGTTTCTAGAAATTTGCTTTATTGTGAATATAAAAGTTATGATGGCACAAGCACATATCTTTATACATTTTTGTGCTGTAGTTCTTCTATTCTTTGTAAAAACAGTAATTGCATGCTTCAGATTGTAAAGAAGGGTGGGGCGATTTGCAAAAAAAGTCGGAACTTTACTAGTTTCCTCTTAGTTTTACTGATTTTCTTTTTAATGTGCAGTTGGGACTGGCAGTAGCTATGCATGCACAATGTTCAGTTGTGGAATTCAGATGTTCTTCTTCATTATTTCACCAATATAGTGGCAGGAAACGCTGAAAACAGCGTATGACAGAACACCATCCACAAAAATCCCTTAGCAGCAATGCGAGATTTGTAGTTAAGAATCTCCCTTCCTCAAGTTACAAAATCCTTTTTTCACGGTGATGTGAGATTTATCTGGATGGCAATATGGTTAATTACAGGGGGGTAACTTAATGCAGAATGAATCAAATAGTTACACCATGTTTACGTGATACCGGTATGAACTCACCCAGGTATGGCTTGCACTGTTATGAGATTTTGTGCTGTAATCATGTAACAAATACAGAGAAGCAAGAGGGAACTGGGGTGAACTTGTAGCAGAATGAAAAGCATACAATGAACTGGTGTCATGCAAACACCCCCTCAGACTAAAGTTGAGCAGCTCTCAAGAATGTTAAACAACATCCTCAGATACCCAGGGGCAGTAAAACCCTGATTTCATTAAAGCAGTGTAAACTCAGACTGGTGCAATTTTGTTTACATGAGACCAGTCTGAAATTCAGACTGGCATAAGTATTTACATGAGACCAACCATCTCGAAAAATACAGTTTACCTTTCATCCACTTGGAATGCTTCAATGCCACTTATTTAAATGGACATGCTCAAAACTCAAAACAAATACCGTAAACTGCCGCTTATAAGCCCGCCTGCTTACAAGCTCCCCCCCCCCCCGGCTATAGGCCCATCCACCTGTAAACAAAAACTACATCCGGTAATATGCCACCCCCCCGGATATAAGCCCTCCTCTAGTTTTCCCTGTTTCCTTAATATTAAGCACTCTCACAGAAAACTGCGAAGATTAACTCTGAGCTTCTGTTTTGTTATGTTCCAGTTACGTTCGCGTTGTTGCAGTTTTGATTTTGTTGTTAAAATTGAAGTGAATTCGATTTATTGTGACATTTCAAAGGTTAATGACAAACTGGTACATTAAAAACGTATTTCGATCAACACTGCTGTGGCTCATTTTGTAACGTTTTTCTTATCCCGCTTATAAGCCCCCCCGGATATAAGCCCCTCCATTTATAAGCCCACCCAAAACCCCTTACAAAGTTGTATCAGCCTAGGGCTTATAAGCGGCAGTTTACAGTGTCTTAAAACATTTGGGGTAGTTTTTCATGCGAGCGTGCATGCTCAGTGCATGACACGGCATGACATAATGCCAATTTTGTGAATTGTGTGCACAGTATGGATGCGCAGAAAAAAATTGCGCAAATATCCTTAGAACCTCCCTAAAGCCATGGGCTTACTTTTGGCAACTGAGATAATTAAACTCTGCTTTGTTTCCCATACAGGTTTTTATTCCATCAACCTGATGTCAGAAAAAATATGGCAGTTTATTGTAAGGCTTTGGTTAATAAATTTGTACTCTTAGCTACATGTATGTTCCCAGGCAGATATTATCAATTGAAATAAAAAATTTTAAGAGCAGTTTTGAAATAAGGTTTTATATTTTTGTTTTTTTTTTTGGTAAATTTTGATGTTGGTGATTAGTTTGACTGTATCCACATACACTTCATGGTCCCTCAGTAACACATCCATACACCAGTAGCATTTCAGTTATTTGGGAGTAACCCTACTCCCTCCCCCCCTCCTCCCACATACACGCACAAGCACACACACAACTAACTTCCCAGGAATAATGATTCAGACTTATTTACTTGAATTCACTTGACAGGGAAAACTATTTCAAATGATGGATTCACCACAGTCTGATCCCCTCTTGTCAGTTCATTACATGACAGGTTTCTGACTATCCTGAAATGATTTATGAAGAGGCTTTTCTTTTTGGTTCTCTTTGCTACCAGATTATGACAATCAGTAACATTGCTCAATGGTGACATTAGATGCAGTGTAAAGGCTAATGATCAAACCAAAAACAAATTAAACCACAAGATTTACTACCATCACAGTCAGGGGTAGTAACATAGTGAGTCATAATCTGTGCATCAAATAAAGTCACTAGTGGTTACTGGACTATTTGTTATTCGCGTTGGCAACACTGTTAGTCACAAATTTTTAATTGACTGATTGACCGATTTATCAACTAAGTGGTTGAGTGGTTGATTCATGACTGATGGGTACTTAAAGAGATTGATTTTAATATAATAGTCCCTGGGCATCAATAAGAGTAAACAAGGTACATTGTTATTCCACTATAGCATCAGTTTATCATATAAGGGGGAAACACATACATGAGAGTATGAGTGTATTGCACTGTAGTGTCCCGGTTTCAAATCACTCATTGAATAAATCATTTAAAATGATAGGCAAATATTGTAGTGGAATAATAAATATCATTCAGTGGTTTTACAGATAATGTTCAAGGACATTTTACCGGTACTCATTGCTCGCATTTTTCCTCGCTCTATACCACACAACTTATCTGTCAAACCACTGAATAAGGTGGAGGTATTTTTCAATTAGTACCTTGTCTATGCAATTTGACAACTCTGCAAAAATGTAAATAAATTAAACCGTAGACTTGTGGCAGAGAAAAGGCCGCGGTAAGGTGAACAAAAATAATTATTGTGCCCAATATTTAAGTTTACAACCTAAAACTGGGGCTTATTTAGAATTTTGTAAAACAGGTTCATACCTGCCATCCGTCCCCATTTAATGGGAATTGTCCCGATTTTGGAGTTTCAAAACCTAAAAAAAACGGGACATTCCGATTTTCCAGGAAAAAAAGACAATTTGGAACTGGATTATTAAAGATTGGTCTTCAATTGGTCTTTTTTTGACTTTTCTTTTGTTTTGTGCAATACATGTGGTGCTTGAGACCATTAAACAACACCTGAGAATTCTAATGCTAAGACAGTACAGTACAGGCAATATTTTTAAAAATTAATGCAAAAACCCTAGAGCATCCTAGACCCTGCTCAGTGTTGGGGGGGGAGGGGGGGGGGTTGGCAGGTATGCAGATTCTAATTTGATGAGAGGTGTATTTACTAATAATTACCTAAACTATAATATTGCTGTCAGGTACCACTTGAGATAATAATAATAATAATAATAATAATAATAATAATAATAATAATAAATAAAATAACAATAAATAAAATAAATAATAATAAATAAGAATTGGAGTTCCGCTTTTAGGCTTGGCTAAATCTATATATTATCCCATAATAATAAACAAACAAAGGTGAAACAAAAGATTGGTACTCACCGTTTTGAAGCAGTCCGCCAGAGGCCCAAGCTGCACAATGCAAATTCTCAAAACCGCTCGAAAAAGTGTCGCGTAAAAAGTCGTAATTAAGTGTCAAGTTAAACGATAGTGAAGGAATCACAATTATACAAGTGCGAGGCCGTTAGAACCTGAAGTTTTATACACTGCACACTTACAAGGAGAAAGAAAGACTAAGGCAGATTCATTTGACGAACCTCGGATTTAGTTGGCCAGCGTATGTCATGGTTATCAGTTCCTGATTACCAGGAATGTCAGCAAATAAATCAATATCAAAGCAAAAAAAAAATACTTAAGTGCAACCTTAACAAGTTCAATCAACTAGACGGAAAAAATCGATAAAAACGAACTCAACACTTTCACCTCAGTGGCTGCAAATTTTCGAAACAAAAGCCATCGTCAATTGATTCCCGACATAACTTCCGCAAAGATTCGCAGCAAAAGCCACTGTCAGTTGTCGTAAGGCATTCACCGTAAAAGATTCGCGACAGAACTGCCGCAAAGATTCGCAGCAAAAGCCAGTGTCAGTTGTCGTAAGGCATTCACCGTAAAAGATTCGCGACAGAACTGCCGCAAAGATTCGCAGCAAAAGCCACTGTTAGTTGTCGTAAGGCATTCACCGTAAAAGATTCGCGACAGAACTGCCGCAAAGATTCGCAGCAAAAGCCACTGTTAGTTGTCGTAAGGCATTCACCGTAAAAGATTCGCGACAGAACTGCCGCAAAGATTCGCAGTAAAAGCCACTGTCAGTTGTCGTAAGGCATTCACCGTAAAAGATTCGCGACAGAACTGCCGCAAAGATTCGCAACAAAAGCCACTGTTAGTTGTTGTAAGGCATTCACCGTAAAAGATTCGCGACAGAACTGCCGCAAAGATTCGCAGCAAAAGCCACTGTTAGTTGTCGTAAGACATTCACCGTAAAAGATTCGCGACAGAACTGCCGCAAAGATTCGCAGCAAAAGCCACTGTTAGTTGTCGTAAGGCATTCACCGTAAAAGATTCGCGACAGAACTGCCGCAAAGATTCGCAGCAAAAGCCACTGTTAGTTGTCGTAAGGCATTCACCGTAAAAGATTCGCGACAGAACTGCCGCAAAGATTCGCAGCAAAAGCCACTGTTAGTTGTCGTAAGGCATTCACCGTAAAAGATTCGCGACAGAACTGCCGCAAAGATTCGCAGCAAAAGCCACTGTCAGTTGTCGTAAGGCATTCACCGTAAAAGATTCGCGACAGCGTAAAAAGGCAAAATGTTTATGAATACATCAGTCATTTTAGAAAATGTGTCTAAATAAAGCACTTTTAGAAGTATCATTTAAAACCTATCAGAGTTACGACTTACTCACTCAAATGACTTTTTGCGACAGCGACATTTCGTCATTTCCGAAGGGCAATATCTCGTAGTTTTATACAATGTAATTATTTACATTTAATACTTCAAAAATTAAAATTGGAATAAATAAGAGACTTTCATTCCTCCTGACGTTTAGAAGGAAACAAAACAGGGTAATAAAGTACTTCACTCCATCGTAATAGAAGCAACCGGAAAAATTGTACTGAAAAAACTGTACTTTAAGATGTGTTTTGAAGAAGACAGTGAACTACCCCCCCCCCCTCCCCCCCCCCCCCCACAAAGAATGTGACAAAACTGGTGAAAGCGACATAAAACCGGTGGGAGAGCTGGAATCATTTCAGCAGAGAATATTTCCTCGAAAAAGCAGAAAAAAGGTTACTTGAAAGGTAGAACATGCTATTACGCCAGGAATGCCGAGTCTTATTCGAAAAAATGCACATCCTAAGAGACTGGAGAGCCCAAATAGTTTCATCTTCCTGGTGTTCAATAGAGTATTTAAAACGTGATAAAATCGGAAGCGAAAGCCGCAGCAGTTAAAGTACAGGCAGTCTGTGCTTTTGCTGAACATTCTTCGGAGGTGTTCAACTTTGACCGAGATTTTAAAACTAGTTTTGAAAGTAGACTGCTGTTTTCACGGTAAAAAATACCACATAAACAGTTACAACATCTCACCCGCGAGGTGGCATAACTTGTCCGCCACTTCCGGTGACCTTTTTTCCAGATTGCAACTTTGAACCGCGCATCTTGTCAGTAATAATCGAAACAGACGTAGAAACCGTGCCGCAAAATTATGTCACAAACACGGGCAGTGTCTTACACGACGTGGTCTGTAGGCTCGATTACTAATCGGTTTTCGGTGAAGAAAGCCAGACCCGAGAGAGCGGCGGAAGTCGAGCCTAAAATTCGTTACAATTGACTCAGAGTTGACTAATGAGTTCTGTTAGCGAGGATGAATGAAACATTTTGCCTAAGGTTAAAAATGGCTTTGTTCTCGCTTTCCAAATGTCTTCAGTTTCCGAAGATATCCTCAGAGCTTTAAGAGTGAAAGCAAATCCCTCGAGTTCTAAATTCGGCCAATATTACAACCGATTTCACAGCTATGTGTAGTCCGGGGTTTCAAGCATGATACGCCGGCTATTGAGCAGCTATGAGTTGTCTGTCTCAAATGTGTCATATTCACAAAGCGGTAAACAAAATTAGCATATCTACTTTTTTGTAATTGCTTTTTTTATATCTCAGAAAGTACAAATTTCTTCTGTGAACTCCTTTCATGGGCAAATTTCCAGAATTATTTTGTGACCATGGTCGCCCCAATCCTGGCTTCAGTGAGGAGAATCATGATTCTTCCGAGGAGCGGAAAATTCATCCTATTACGGGCTTTTATTACTTCAAAATAAGAAAAATAACTAAACTGATTCACACCGAAAGAAACCACTCACCCTAACGTTGCTACTTGGCGGGGACTGCCGCGGAGATAGCCATCTCGACAACCAGTTCAAACGAAAAAGGTAAACGTTTACCGAGCTCAACCGATTTATTCATTCAAATAAGAGTTTCGTATTACCTCTTTTAAAAAATGACAGCTGATGTTAACATGTAGCTGTCGATACGCCCCTCTCTACCTGTTTCGCGTTCGCTTGCTTGTTAGTGGCTATTCACGCGCGCGTCACGTTTCCATGCCGCACTTGATTTCCGCGCTCGCTCGCGTGTTCTTTTTGATCGACTATCCCTGAGTGGGAACGGAGACTGCTCGTAGTCAGACCACAATTTGTTTTTAGAGTCTAATAGCCTGGAAAAAAAAAAAAAACAAACAAGCCAGAGACAATTTTTCCCCAGCCAGAGACAATTTCCCAGCAAGCCGGGTGTTTACGAAACATCCCAGCCAGTTAACTATCTAATGTTTAACTTTCCCAGCCAGCTCAATTCCAGCCTGTCGAGCGGGTTTTTTGTCGAGCGGCCCCGTCAGGTACTCCTGACAAATTTAAGAATTTGCGGCAAGTTGCAGAATCTTATACTGAAAATGGTTCCTTCTTAACTAGTTTTAGATGCAAAACAGTAACAACTCAAATTTTGCGATCGAATATTTCACGAGCTTCGCAGTACATGACAAAATAATCTCAAGATTTGCGTGACCACAATTTGGCGAGCAGCCAATTTCTCAGTGCACGACAGGGAGACGCCACAAAAACACTTTATGCAGTCTAATTAGATGTTGTTGTCATTTAGAAGGCCTTTTGTTTTCAATTGAACTATCCAAAATAAAGTACCAAGATAAGGGAAAATAATAGGATTATTAACTAGATTGATTTATTGGATTGTTAGGTTTATACCAAAACGGAAAATGGTCATCCCTGTTCATAGCTGCATGGTCATTCATATTTCAGTGTTTACATTCAGAAACGAGTTTGAAGCGCAAGCGGCGCAGACAGATGTTTTCAATAGATTCACCACATTTGCTAATATTTGGCGATTTAGTTTGTCAGTTCCTTGCTTAGATGAACAAACCTGAGTTTCTGCACGGCCATTATTCAATACTTTGTCTTGACTACAAATAAATCGCTCTCCCTGAACCGAGAACACATATCGTTTACAGGTGAGCGTATAAAATGCAGTGCGAACAAACACAAAAATGCTCAAAACACCATCAAACTATTCCTGTTCGTTGGTTTATTCTCCTGCAGATCGATGCTACGGATTTCACAGCTAATAAGGTGGGCACTTGCCTCCTTCCACCAGCGTGGGGAATGACAACTAATGGTGATCGATCAGCTGAAGTAAAAACACGTGCACGTGAACTATTCTTTGTCTCCTCGTTATTGTCACGTGGAAACAGTACCATATAAAGGATAATTTAATTTCAAAACACGTCCAAGGCTGAAAACAATCTTGTTAACCCGAAGTAACCACTCGAACTGTTCGGTAATCGAACTCAATCGAACCCCAAAAAATGTGTGAGAGAGTTCGATTGCGTTCGATTTTCGAACTAATCGAACCTAATCGAACACAATGGAAAAATCTAATTTTCATCCCGAATACCACCATCTTGAACGCGTGCTCGTTGCACCGGTCTGGCCACTAAGAGAGGAGATAAAATGGTAAGTAGTTTTTTAATTGAAGGTTTGAAAGGAGACAGTGCTATTTAGCCGAAAAAATGTTTCCTTGAAGAGGTCAAGCGAATTCTGAAATATATATCTCTCACTAAATACGCCATAACACTCGCTTTCAGTGTGGTTACTGGACAGCCATTTGACGATCCCGGGGGACGTTGGCGCGCTGGCGGGGGAATAAATCTTCCTTTGAAGATCCGACTGCAAATGACAAAGACGAAAGCTAAGCAGTTAACAAGAAGTCTAAATCAAATTGGAATACAAAACACGTTAAAAGAAACCGACGACTAATGGATGGCAGCCGGAGGGATGACTTGTGAACTTTATTTACACCGGGATTTACAGTAATAAAATTGACAAAAGCAATTTCCTTTCAGTTTGGAGTTTACTTATTCGTTATTCTGGGAATTACACGCTTGTGACTCTTTTCACACTGCATACTCCCATTTCAGTCCAACGCAATGCAACCGTGAGTCCACATCCGACCGTTTTTATTTCCTTTCAACCATTATCGACCATTATCCAGACACAATTCGAACGCAATCGAACCTAATCGAACTCAATCGAACTTATCGGCCCCAACCGAAAGCAATCGAACGTTCGATTGGGTTCGATTGCTCAAATTTTTTTGTGAGAGTTCGATTGTGTTCAATTACCGAACTTAATCGAACCCAATCACGTGATTGGGTTCGATTAAGTTCGATTAATCGAACGTTCGATTTAGTTCGAGTGGTTGCTTGACTTACTTCGTGTGTTAACAATTCCTGGAACTGCAATATAGGACATAGTTTTGTCAGCGTCTGGTAGTTTGATTAATTGTTAACGTAAATGTAAATATCGTTCTCATCGAACCTAATTTGGCTGCCGAGAATTTCGCTTCTCGACGGGATAACAGTAAGTTTTTGACCGCCAGGAATTTCGTTTCTCGCCGCAAATCCCGGCAAGACTCCCACCGAGGCCTCGCCGCGAAACTGCCCGCCGAGATATCCATATCTCGCCGCGAAATCACCTCGCGATCACGGTGCGTTTTGGCCGCCGAGATTTCCGTATCTCGCCGCGATCTCGCTGCAACATCTCGCCGCGTATTTGCCTGCCGAGATTTCCATATCTCGCTGCGATCTCGCCGAGATCTCGCCGCGATCTCGGCGAGATCTCGTAAAAATTTTCACAAGGGGAGTGGCTTGAAAAATTTGGATGCAGAAAATCTGCACAACCTTTTTTTCCACTTACAGCTGTAACTTAGTACTGTCCCGACAACAAATGAATGATGCAGAAATTCTGCATCTCAACTAATATACTCATAACTGTAAGTGGCTTGAAAAATTTTGCTCCAAAAAATTCTACACAATCTTATCTTCCGCTTAATTCGCTATTGTGCATGTATCCACAACAAATCAATGAAACAGAAATTCTGCAACTTGACCTAGTGGCTTGAAAAAATGGATGCAAAATATTTCGGCACCTACATAGACTGCGAGTAGTCTCTAATTTTGGCGATGGCGATTGTGGGGCGGGCAAAATACACACGCGCGCGCGAAATTTCGAGGAGACGCGACTCGAAGGGAGCGCCGAAAATCTAATCGCCAAAATTAGAGACTACTCGCAGTCTAGCAGGCAGACAAGTAGTAGGTAGACAGTCTAGCAGGTAGTCTAGTAGGTAGACAAGTTAGGGACCATTCATTTTTTATGAGGTAGGGGGTGCTGGTGGGATTTGAGGGGGGGCCATGCCAAAAAATATGGCTTCAAAGGGGGGTTCAGCCGGAAAATATGGTGTGTGAAGGGGTGGGGGGGTCACCAAAAAAATTTCCTTTAAGTTTAGTAGTGACAGCATCTGTAATAATGCAAACATCAGTGCCAGAAGGCCAACAATAGCGATTCTAAGGTTCTGAAAATTCAAATTTTCCTGGGGGAGAATGCCCTAGAGCCCCCCTACCTTATTATACACCCAACGGCAACTCTACCCCACCAACTGTTTCATTACAAAATACAGCAAGGGGAATGTCAACTCTTTTTTGGCCTCTGCTGGTCTGATTCTAAAACAACTGATAACAGTGCCCAAAATAGTGGTTTAAACCGGCCTTAATTGTCTTTATTTACTTCAGAACACACCAAATTGCATTAGAGCACCTCTAGATTTTCAAATTTTCCAGGGGAAGATACCCCTGGAACCCCTACCAGAAAATTACCTTTAGTGCATGTCAATAAAGACATTTACTCCTGCAGGACTTGAGTGTTAAAATTGACTGTTTCATTTAAGCTTGATAAGTTTTAGATTTACTTTATCACTTTTCCCTTTTTTACTTCTTTTTTGGGTTGGTGGGGGTCTCAAATATTTAGGACTACAAGGGGGGGCCAGGTGAAAAATTTCTAATGTAGAGGGGGGGGTCATTATATTTTACAGGTACTACCCATGAAATCCCACCAGCCCCCCCCCCCTACCCCATAAAAAATGAATGGTTCCTAGAATACTTGGTCAGAAAAATGCAAAAATGCTGCCTTTCGTACCTGTAGAAACATGATTCGAGCTAGAGGAAAAAGTCAAAACAATGAAAATTTACATGTATAGATTATTAATTTTGAAGTAATTTCTGGAAAAATTTTACACCCTTTCCTTTGTAAAATGCAATAATTATAAGGAAAAAATATTATTTGCTGCTTAATTATTGCTGATACAGGGTGTATGTACCTATTTGAGCCCTGATCAGCTAGGTGTATATTCATACAGCAGTAAAGATTTTTGAAATAAAAATGGAAGAAATCTGCTAAGTTCAGCAAATAGGTGACTTACAGGTGTACACCCTGTACGGAAGTAGGCCTTACTGCATACACTTCATGTCTGTGTCACACAAATTCCCTTATCAGATCTTTCACCATGGTCTGGCACAAATCATGAAGTAAAAGCAAATCCTTTCGCTGATTTATTTGTATTTCTTAGAATACACTGACGTAATTCATGTATACCTCGCCATTGATCAAACCAAACGAGACTGTGCCCACACACCAGGAAGCACTGCGTTAAGCCTCAGTAACATTTTTGGCCCAAAATGTACAGTTTCAGGAGCCCGATAGTATACGCTGTGACAGAAGAAAGAAAAAAGACAGACAATTAATGTATTATAATGAGGAGGTTGAGGAGAGGGCCAACCTTCAGTTGGCCATTATGATACTTACAGGCTGACTAAGCCATTTTTGCTTACAGTAGTCAGCTTTTTCATGTGTTGTGAATTGGTAAACCCCTTAAAGCCATTTAACTTGTCATCAAAGCACAAGATAACCAGGGCTTGAATTGTGCCTAATACATCCACCACTGCGCCTACATTTTCCTCACTGTTAACTTTATCCTGAGTTGAAGCATTACAGCCCTATGTAGGGGATTGTTTGCCAGTGTATTTTTGTTTTGTTTTTGTCTGTATGTTTTTTGTTATTTATTGTTATTATTTTTTTGCCTGCTTTGACACTGATGCTCAAGCTGCTTTTTAATATTGTCAACATAGATATCATAAACAATGAGCATATCCCATTCTGTAACACGGTGCCCTTGTATGACAACTATATGTGATGCAGTTGCACTGTTCACTAGGAATTTTACCCTTGGGTAATTTACAATGTATCAGTGAGTAACTGCAACCGGGAAGTGAATCAAAACCCAAAGTAAACCCAACCCAAAGCATTTCCTCAAGGATGAACTTTAACATCCATCCCTCCTGACTCTTAAGCATTTATTTGAACTTTTGATGTCGGGGCTTGTATAAAATTCCTGCCCCCTCCTCCCCCTTTGCCAAAAAAGCTTTCAAATGCCCCTCCCAAAGAACTATTAATTTTTTTTTAGTGGGAATTATTCATATTATTCTCAGGGACTGTGAGTAAAAATGTTGCTTGCCTGTTCTGAATGTTCTAGACATCAGAGAGGGAATCAGAGTTGTATCTTCCAAAACAAAAGGAGTAGGGCATGGTTTGGTGGCGTGTTTCTTCACTCTTTATGTGACAAGGCCTTTCAAACCTGACCACCACTATAAACTGTAGCATGCTAATTCAGTAAATAAATATATAAAATCCATGAATAAAAAATTATTGAATGAGGTTTTTGTGATCATACAGTGGAATAATCAAGGTCTCTGTAAGTGTTACCAGCCAAGGCCCAAACTGGATATCACAATAACTAAATCTAATAACTGAAGGGGTGCCTGGAATAAAGTCCCAAGTGACTTCTGATTAACTGGTAAATTCTCCTTTCAACCCTTTCCTTGTGTCTGTTTGTAAAATTAATCAAAGGGAGAATTTGACATTAGATTAGAAGTCACGCACCCCTTCAATGTTTTAATATACACTGTTTTTTTTTTTTGCTGGGTGTAAATTTGGCACTCACCACCCATGTACTTGA
The DNA here is from genome assembly GCA_964017195.1 of Siderastrea radians. Lineage (NCBI taxonomy): Eukaryota > Metazoa > Cnidaria > Anthozoa > Scleractinia > Rhizangiidae > Siderastrea > Siderastrea radians. The sequence goes on from OZ024898.1 coordinate 21,749,941, forward strand.
TATGTGCACAGGGAAAGGGAGGGAGGGGGGTATTCCAAGACCGGGCTGAAGTTAGCTGTCAATAGCCCTTTTCACAGTTACCTTTTCTCATTTGCATTACAATGCCTTTGAACGTGGATGCGAGGCAATTTCGGGCAGAAACAACAAAATTGCCCGAAATTGCCTCACATCCACGTTCAAAAACATTGTAATGCAAATGAGAAAAGGTAACTGTGAAAAGGGCTATTCACTGCCAATTCCCCAGCTGCCAATTCACTCCTTAGAAGTATGCTGCCAATTCGTTTCTTTTAAGAAATTGATAAATCTCTTTCAGCCATTGAAAAGATTACCTTACACCATTGCTAAAACTGTGAGTTGCCACATGCGCAACGTCACGGAGCAAATGCGCAAAGAACTGTTGATTTGTTGATGTAGTTCAGTCTTGGGACTTAGTATTCAGAGCAAAAAATAAATATGGGAATGCATGATCAAATAACTGTTGATCGGTGCTATCGCCGAATCTCAATTTTCTTTAGAATTAATGATGTTGTGAAAGCGATCTCATCTCTTGATACTTTAGTGCCCTGTAATTATTTCTTGATCTGATTTAGGACTATAGAAACCTCACACATTGTCTAATTCGTTCACGTGATACAACATTAGTAATGGAATAACTATGTTTTGGATATTTTCTCGGTAATAAATGACAATTCCTATTAAACTACTTTGGCTCAGTATTCCATCTCTCGATGTCTCAGTTCCGTCTCTTTACGCTTTATTGCAATGAAATGCTCTGAACTTGACACAGATTTCCTACCTTGTCACGTAATACCACTTTTAACATTGAATAACTATTTTTTGTTTCTAATTTCCCGGTTGCAACTGAAACTTCGTGTTAAACTACTTCGGCTCAGTATTCCATCTCTCGATGTCTCAGTTCCGTCTCTTTACCTTTTATTGCAATAATATGCTCTGAACTTGACACAGATTTCCTACCTTGTCACGTAATACCACTTTTAACATTGAATAACTATTTTTTGTTTCTTTTCCCGGTGGCAATTGAAACTTCGTGTTCAACTACTTCGGCTCAGTATTCCATCTCTCGGTGTCTCAGTTCCGTCTCTTTACCTTTTATTGCAATAATATGCTCTGAACTTGACACAGATTTCCTACCTTGTCACGTAATACCACCTTTAACATTGAATAACTATTTTTTGGCTCTTTTCCCGGTAGCAATTGACACTTCGTGTTAAACTACTTTGGCTCAGTATTCCATCTCTCGATGTCTCAGTTCCGTCTCTTTACCTTTTTTCGTAATAACATGCTCTGAACTTCACATAGATTTTCTTTCGTGGCGGCGATGTTGTCACGCAATACCGCTTTTAAAATTGAATAACTATTTTTTGTTTCTTTTCCCGGTAACAAATGACACTTCGTGTTAAACTACTTTTGTCGAGTATTCCATCTCTCGATGTCGCAGTTTTGTGTCTTTACCATTTCTTGCAATAATGTGCTCTCAACTTCACATCGATTTCCTTTCGTGGCCGCCGTGTTGTCTCGAAACACCACTTTTAAAATTGAATAACTATTTTTTGGCTCTTTTCCCGGAAACAAATGACACTTCTTGTTAAACTACTTTAGTTCGGTATTCTTTCTCTCCATGTCGTAGCTTCGTCCCTTCACGTTTTCCCTCGATGACATGTTCCGAACTTCACATAGATTTACTTACGTGGTCGACACCTTGTGACGCAATACAACATTAGAAATTAAATAACTATTTAAGGGGGGTTTTCCCGGGAACAATCTCTTGATATAAACCATTATTATTATTATTATTATTATTATTATTATTATTATTATTATTATTATTATTATTATTATTATTATTATCAGTATTACTATTATTATTATTATTATTATTATTATTATTATTACAAGTGAGACCGGAAAACAATATTATAATTATTAGTTAATCATTAGTAATACACCTCTCATCAAATTAGAACCAGTGTTTCATATATTTTAAATAAGCCTCTGTTGTAGGTAATATAAACTTAAATATCTAAGCAATTTAAATGCTTTATTCAATAAGTGATTTGAAACCGGGATACTATAGTGCAATACGTTTTCTACAGTGTAAGACGCTCTCATACTCATATTTTTCTCCTTATATGGTAAAATGACGCTATAGTTGAATAATAATGATGATGATGATGTTCCTTATTTACTTGTATTAATTCCCCGGGACGTTTAATTAATAGTAGGAAGTAGTGAACCCTAAAACATCCCAGGGCATTGCTTTCTTTCTTGACTGCCCAATAGTAGTAGTTACTCAGAAGGAGTAGCTTACTGGAGTTAATATGAAATATAATTTAAATTACTGTAAAAGCTCTAATAGTCCTCCTCTCTAATACGCCTTCTTACCTACTACTTGCTAATTACAAATAAATTATTTGCTTACAATTATGTCATGACATTGGGGCTTGAAAATTATTTTATGTTTCGACTGATGCCGAGTATTATTTTACTGCCAGAGGAAGATTCGAAGAAGTGCAGCATTATGCATGTAATTACTTACATGCAATTCAGGTGAATCAATTCATTCATCTATTTTAAGTACCAATCAGTCAATCAACCACTCAACCAACTGGCTAATAAATCAGTCAATCAGCCAATTAAAAAATCAATCAATCAATCAATCAATCAATTAATCAGTCAATCAACAAATCAATCAATCTGTGACCTCAGTGTTGCCAATCCGAATAACAAATGGTCCAGTAATGACTAGTGACTTTATTTGATGCACAGATTATGACTCACTCTTTTACTTCCCCAGACCGTGATGGCAGTAGATCTTGAGACTTTAGTTCTTTTTGGTTTGATAATTTGTCACCAATAAGCATTGTTACTGATTGCCATAATCTGGTACCAAAGAAAAACAAAAGGAACAGCCTCTTCCTAAATCATTTTAGAATAGTCTGAAACCTAACAGGCAATGAACCGACAAAAAGGGATCAGACTGTGGTGAATCAGTCAATCGATGTAGTTTTCCCCATAAAGAGAATTCAATCAAATGGGCCTGACTCTTCATTCCTGGGATAGTAGTGGTGGGAGGGGGATAGTCCCCAGAAAAAAGATATGGGGCAGGGTGTGCTCATCAGATATTTTGAAGTAGAGCCCTAAAAGGTGTACTCCAGGATTCATTCCATTTTCATACATCATCCACTCAGTAGTACTGAGGGGTCAGTCAAACTAATCAATGACATCAAAATGTTAAGCAGAAAAAGACAAAAAAATATATAACCTTATTTCAAAACTGCTCTTCAAATTTTTTATTTGAATTGATAAAGTGTGTCTGGGAATATAACTAAAAGTACAAATTTCTGAACCAAACCCTCACAATAAACTGCCATATTTTCCTGACATCAGGTTGATGAAATAAAAACCTGTAAGAAAAACAAAGCAGATTTTAATTATCGCAATTACCAATAGTAGGACAGTCAGTGTGCATGCACCAGAGAAAAATGAGAGACTGCTCGTAGTCTATGAGAATGGTACCAACTTAGGCCGGTACGACTTCAGATCGACTCCAAATGCTTACCTCTGTTTACATGAAACGTACAAAACATGAAGCTAGTATAAAATAATTATCATCTTAGGCTGCGTTTACATGAGTGATTTCATCCCAAGATGACTTTCATATCGGTGTCTGGTCATTTACCTGTAAGTTTTTATGTGGTTTGGAGCTGAAATGGTGTTTACCCCGGGACGATTTTATCCCGGTGCTGAAGACCGGGATGAAATTGTCCCAGGGTGAACACATTTCAGCTCCAAATCATGTAAACATTTACAGGTAAATAACCAGACACTGCGATGAAAGTCACCCCGGGATGAGATAAAAGTCATCCCAGGATAAAGTCACTCATGTAAACAGGGCCTTAGGCTGGTTTAACTCATCACTGCTGCTGAACCAATATGAATGACTCGGAACGGTTTGAAATGAGACTGGGGAGCCACTTAAGCATGAACAGGGTTCCAGTTGGTCTGAGATATTTGTTTTGGGTATGCACGTTTAATAAGTGGCCTTGGAGCATTCCAAGCTGTTGGATAATACATAAACTGGGTTTTTAAGGATAGGATGGTTGCGGACCATATTAACACAAACAACAGTTTAGATTGGTCTCAGGTAAACACTTCATGCCAGTCTGACTTTCAGACCGGTCTCATGTAAACAAAATAGTACCAGTCTGAGTTTGCACCGGTCTCATGAAATCAGGGCGTTACTGCCCCTGGGTCTCTGAGGATGTTGTTAAACATTCTTGAGAGCTGCTCAACTTTAGGCTAATGGGGTGTTTACATAATACCAGCATGATTTTCATTCTGGTACAAGTTCCTCCCGATTTCCTCTTGTTTCTCTGTATTTGTTTAATGATTACAGCTCAAAATCTCATAACTGTACAAGTCATACCCGTGTGAGCTTGCCCAAGTAAAGGTACTGGGTCACAATAATCACGGTGGTATGGAAACCCATACATGGTATAACTGTTTGATTCATTCTGCATTAAGTTTTAACCCTTTAACCATCAAGAATAAATCTTACATCACCGTGAAAAATGGATTTTGTAACTTAAGTGGGTATAAGGTTTTCATCACCTTCACCCCAATAGAAGTCTTGATGGAACACTCAAGTAAATGTTGTGATTTAATTTTTATCCTTGGTTCAACTGTTATTTTCCTTTGTGAGTATTAGGATTGCCAAATTTTCTTTTTCCGAAAAGGCTGTTTTAGCCACCCAGTCTTCTGTGTTTACACAACAATATAAAACAGATCATGCTCAAATTCCGCACTACAGAAATTTGTGCTTGTTCGCACACACTTAAAGGCAGATGGTTTAAATATCTGGTGTATTTGAATGATTTTGAAACTGTTTAACTGTGCTTAATTATGTTTGACTGGGTTCAGAAATTGGAATCAAACACTGCTGTATGCATATTACTGGTTTAATTGTGTTCAACTACTGAACCCAAATTAAACAATCATTGCATTTGACCCAGTTCATTTTCCTGAACAGTAAGATAGTGCATACCTTCACTGTAAGAAAAGCTGCATCACTGATCACTGCTGACATATACATGCCTAGTATAGATAAAAAAGGATCAGTGAAAACAACAACTTCAGGGCTAAAATTGACAGTCTCCTGGTTGCCAGTAGCAATTTAAAACTGACCAGGGCCACTAAAAGTTGAGGGTTTTTTTAATTGACATGTGACTCCAGTCTTACTTAGAGTTCTACAGTATGTGGTACTTTTTCCACATGATTATTGGCGAAATCCCTGGATAAAAGACTTACTTCTCACCCGGGTTGGGAGGGGTCTATTCAAGTAAATATGGTTTTAATTTTTTTTACTTAGACTAGAGGATTTTGAAAGCCACTTTATCTAAATGGCCTGGTCCACTATACTAAGTGAGCGAGTGAAAAGACCCTGGGGACGAGGTTGGAATTCAAGGATACTGGCCCGAGTTGCAATTCAATGATTCAAGCACTGACATTAATTTTTTACCCTGCAAATTATGGAATAACTTAATCAGTAAAAGTAGAGAATGAGATGTACAAAAAAATTACATCCACCTGCTTTGAACTTGATTGTCTTAAGCATATTTTCCCACAAGTGATCAACACATAACTTTTAATAAACGTTTTACATGTACCTAATTCGAAATTTAAATTTGTTGTTTGTCATCAAATCATGCCAACTATAGCTTTGAACCTTACTTGATCTAAGAAACATTCGTGAGTCATTAGATGTATATAAATAATTTGCAAGCAGCGACGACAAGCCCAGCTAATAAACAAATGGAGTTGGAGATAAAATAAAGTATGTTATGTGTTATGTTATGTTGCTATGAGATGTTTACAACACGTAAGCTTAAATGATGCTACACAAAAGAATTTAAGCTTATCTGCCAGTATCAACATTAGGAGAATAGCCTGACCTTCTTGCTGTAAGCAATAGCTGTTTGAAAAATTAATTTTAACAGCAACGCTGTAATTAAAGTTAATTACTGAAAACATAAAGGATGCGATGCTACACTTTTACTTGGCCGACAAATAACATACGATTCACAGACGAGTGTACAAAGACTGCATCACTTCATATAACGTTTATTTTAAGACTTACGAAACTTAATAAACTTTAGTTACCAACCTAAGTGTCTATCTTTCGGCTTTTTGCTACCGGAACGAAAATAGCAAATTGTTTAAGCACTGGACTAACGATAAATATGAAACATTAAACTATAATGATCGATCAGTAAAGCCCTGCTAATATTAAGCTGTTTACCGCAGACAATAAAAAGCTATAATAACACGTACCTGACATGAGCAATGCAGCGAAAAATGAAGTGCTGTCCTCTTTCCGAGAAACCATTAACAATTCTTTAGCAGAAATGGACCACAGAAAGCTAAAACACCTTTTCACCCCGTTTTTCAGCTTTTGTCGCTAGCTATGCCGCCGCGCCTAAAAAGTGTACCAGTCTTCCTGAGCAATCCTTGACATTGGTGCCCAGTACTCCGCGTGCCTGCAAATTCACATCCCTAAGCCATATGAAAACGAATTAAAAAAAAAAAACTGTTAACGTAGTTAGAAAGAGCATAGTTTGAAACCAAATATGCTGATTCGTTTTTACATTTATATTAAAACCTCGCAAAACAGGGGATTATCAAAAGTTTAAGGTTCATTTTTCATCGTGCTTTTTTCAAAAGGAAAAATAATAATGGACGTTTTTGAATAACTTGCAATTTTTTCTGCAATATTGCTTTGAGAAATTACGAATTTATTGAGCTCAAAGCAGTTTTAAAATGTTTTGAATTTTCTGTGCGCTCTGGTCACGTGACCAATGACGTCACAAGAGTGAGCATATCATGGTCGTTACTTTCATGCGAAGTTCTATTAACTAGCCAAGCTTTGTTTCTCTCCGCCTTAAACTACCATAGCTACTGACTCCTTACCAGTCCCCTGGGAAATGCTCCTGTACAGAGCCACCTTAACTTTCAAATGCCAGATGTCAACTGGCAATTTCCATATTGCCCATTCCAATGACTATCAGGGCACGTTAGCTGCTTTTGAATTGATAGGGGCCTGTTCTTGCAGTGAGCGAAAACATATTTTTTGCCATAGTAACGTGAATAATGACGTCATCACCCTAACGTTAATATGAGGGATAACTTTCACGAAATTGTAAATAACACATTGTACAGCATTCTCTTCGACCACAAATTAACTAAGTTATTTTGCATTGAAATTTTTCTGGTGCAAAGCATTCTGGGAAGGTTCTTATTATAATTATAATATTGTTTTTAATTATGTCATTTCGGTTGCTCCATCTCGTCACATGATGCAAATTATAAAATAATAAATAAAACTTTTTTTCGCCAGGTTCATTATAACAGGGGACACTACCTCTCAAACTACTTTAATGTACTATTCCATCTCTCCATATCTCTCTGTGCCTTTTCCCATGATTGTGTGCCACAGGAAATCGCACAATTTGACTAACAGGGCGGCCATGATGTGAACTGATGCGAACTTAAAGTCGAATAACGATTTAGTGGCATTTATACGACAATCCGTCGATGTCTCAGGAACTTGCACCACTCTGAACATTCTAGTATACTGCGGTGGAGTACCTTTCACCAACTTGTACTGTCACGTAAATGACGCACGTGCTGTGTTTTTAACGATGCGATGGGTCAAAAGATCGCCACCTTGCTATCTTGACTCGATGCAGACATTGTTATAATTATTACACGTTCGTCAATTGTTATCGGCTTATGGCAATAAATCGTACGAAGTGAACTCTGCGTTATATACACTATCAAAAATGTACAGATCATCAATAGAAGAATACAATCCAATCATATATTTGTCGCCCCTAAGACCACTATCCGGGACCACTGTTCGCTAGCGCTGTCACTATAGGTCATGTAAGTCCTGCTTCGTCTATCTTTTCAATCAGTCCACTTGATATGTTTCGCAACAGTACTGCTTGCTTTGATGTCGCGTTATGAGGTATGACGATGTTGGATGATACATAACAATCTATCTTTACTTTTTCTTGTCATTTGTGTGGTCATATGGTCATCATAAGAGCCAAGTACTCAGTTTTCACAAATACAATGGCTACTTTTAGTGGCTAGGATGACAGCGGACTTATTTACAAAGCCACCGACTATTGAGATCAGCTTTTCTTGACATTTTATCGAGGATTCTCTCCAGAACACCGCCATGCCTCGGCAGGTAAGATTTCAATTATTATGCTTTGCAAGTACTCCAGTTTCCACAATATATATTTCGGTGAGGCCTTCCTTTTCTTATCCTTTTTTTTTTTAGAAATCTAGACTACAATACAAATTGAATCACCAACGCATTGCTGAAATTATTAAGGAAGTTGGCCTTCCAGGGAGAACAACACTTCCATCAGGCGTAAAGGAAGGCTCGTACTGGCATACTGTCAGTACAAGATATCTTGGAGGAGAGGCACCGCGACTGAAATTTGTGAAGGCGGTCTGTAATCTCTGGCGATACCAGTCTTTTCGTGAGCCTGTCGAGCTTAGGTCATCTTCCAGCGTGATCTTTTAAAGTCACTCTACCGCCCTTTTATTTGATTTTATGTGGGTTTCTCTTTTCTAGTCTTCAGTTCAAGAAAGTGCTACGGTTGGTTCGCAAAGAGACAAAGTTGCATCCAATAGCGCATCATTCGAAGAGGAGATACAGGTTTGCAAATGAACATGGTGATTAACACTTCTGTAGCCTATCGTTAGCTTTTCCAGTCACTCTAAAGCACTTATTGTCGTTTTTGTCATTTTTTTGCTGGATGTTTTTTGGTTTTCTCTTACAGGCCTCTGTAAAGGAAGGTGTTACAATCGTGACAGACGCGGGTGCATTAGATCGCGTTTTATTGGAAGAGGAGGTACGCGATTGCAAATGAACTTAATTAATGGTGATAGCAACTTATATTTGAAATGCGAGCTTGCATTAGCAAATCGTTACTTTTCCAGTCATTCTGAGGTTCTTACTGTTGCTGTGGTTGTTTCTCTGTGGAATGTATTTTGGTTCTCTTTTCTAGGCCTCTGTGAAGAGGGATGTTACGGCTGTGATAGACGAGGGTCCATCAGATCGCGCATCAGTGGAAGACGAGGTACGGGATTTCACATGAACTTAGTATACAGTCATACTAACTTATATTAAAAATGTGAGCTTGTTATAATCATTACTTTTCTATTCATTCTTGTTTCATTGTTTAATTATAAGTTGTTTTGTTCTCTCAATTAGGCCTCTGTGAAGGGGGATGTTACGGTTGTGCCAGACGAGGGTGCATCAGATCGCGCATCATTGGAAGACGAGGTACGGGATTGCACATGAACTTAATGCACAGTCATACTAGCTTACATCAAAAATGTGAGCTTGTTTTATATAATCGTTACTTTTCTATTAATTCTTGTCTTATTGCTTGATTATAAGTTGTTCTGTTCTCTCCATTAGGCCTCTGTGAAGGGGGATGTTACGGTTGTGACAGAGGAGGGTGCATCAGATCACGCATCATTGGAAGACGAGGTACGGTATTGCAAAGACTTAACGAAGGGCGATACTAACCTCTATACCAAACAATTGTGAACGAGCTAATCGTCTTGGCATGTTTTGTTTGAATTTCAGTCGCTACAGCATGATGTGCATTGTGACAAGGCGAAGGATGAAGATCCTGTACTTTCTGATGACGAGAACGAATTGGTACTGCTTTTGAAGAAAGGCTTCTTATTTGATTAGTCTCTCTGTCTATCTATCTGTCTGTCTGTCTGTCTGTCTGTCTGTCTGTCTCTCCCTTATGGCATATTTCCACTCATAAGAGCGCATGGTTCTTTCTTTTTCAGATACCTCCCCCCAAGAGGAGGCGTAGTTCCCTTTTCCCTGCGAAGGAAGTTCTTACTCCCAAGGTTATCGCACCTCGTTATCGTCTACGAAGTTCCACGAAGGTTAGTACTAGAGAGAAAATGAAATGCTGTGTAGCACTTTTGTTACTAATCTTGAATGATAACGTAAAAACACCTGCAGTTAATTGACCACATAGAATTAGCATCCAGTATAGGTTAAAGTCCCATCTTGGCCTTGACATTACAAACTTCAGTTCACTACTTGGGAAGAGATCTGGAAAAAAAGAGACTTTAAAAATTATAGAAACCATACCCTTTCGACATCGATGCAAGGTCTGCGGTGTCCAATAAGGCCGTGGGATGCGAACTCTCTCCCGATTATTTTTTAAGCATTTTGTTCTTTATCTCGTTACATCGTTCATCCCTCCAACTTTGTTCTCACTTTACCGCTACAACATACTTTTTGTTGTCCCTCTTCTCTTCTAACTTCTCTTCTCGTCTTTCTCTTTTGCGGGGATACGTTTTCAAGTATAAAAGAAGTTTCTTTTTTTACCTAACTTTGCTTTTGCAGACACCTGTTATTTTGAAGGACTTTATCCTTGAAACAAGATATAAAAGAAAGTCGAAGACTTCGAATGTGAGTAATAAGCTTGACGCGGACATACAGAGTCTATTTTGTGTTGTCTTTAACTGAATGTCGTTCTCAATTCATTGTAATAAATCACCTAAACACCTGCCGTCCCAAGTGACGATACCAAGAACTTTTTTGCAAAGAAATGAAGATTTGCTTAAAGGGAGCGCTTACTGGGAACGTTCCAGTAGAATATACAATGTGTGTAAACTTAATTTATTGTACTATAAGTGAAGTCAAACGATAAAATTTAATTTTGTGAATGGACGCAAGGGATTGTTGTACTCACTTTCCTTTAGATCAATCCTCTGTCTTGTACCTAAAAACTGCCTTTCAAACTCGGTGTGCGTGTGTTACTTTTTTCCCGCTAAATATTGGTTTGATTGTTTTCAGCTGAGTGAAGAAGTGCTTTACTGCATATGTAAAAAGCCAGAGGATAATAGGAAGTTATAACAAATATAAAACAATGGATTCGCTTTCTTTAACTTTCTTTCTAATCACAACGGTACGTGAGATTTTTTTTATTTCATGGTTGCTCAGTGCACTCCTTTACATTCAGTAATTTGTCACCATTTATTATTCCAGGCCTTATATTACGTGCGACGTGTGCACACAGTCTTTTCACCCAGAATGCCTCCAACTCACAGAAGCTGACTTAGACACCATCTTAAAACAGCCGCATTTCATCTGTTCTGAATGCTCAGAGAACGAGCAAGTGCAAAGTGAACATCAAGATCTCTGTGTAGGTGCATGTTCATATTGTATTCCCTATCTAGTTTCTATTGCCTTGAATAAAACACCTCTTAAAACTTTATTCCTTTTTTCCCAAAGGAAGAGGAGCTGTATTTGCTAAAACTCACTTTCGATGTTGACGAAGTACAATTCAAGACCGCTTGAATTACGTAAGGAAGAGGTGGGCATTATTTCGAACTCTTTTTTCAAGAATACGATCGCTTGCCAAACACAGGGCACCTTATAAAGATATGTAGAATTTTACCTGTGTGTGTGCCACATCAAATGAACACGACGTCTTGCTTCTAATTGCTTGCAGTGTGACATGAATGCACAAGGCAAACAGCTACAGAAAAATGAAACCGGACCAGAAAAGGTGAAGTTAAACAAGCTATGCCCCGAACCACACTGTAAAAACTGACTAGTTAAAATGACTATTTAAAGTGGTCGTAACTAATAACAATGGTCATTTTAACTATTTTAAACAGTTAAATTTGTCAACTAAATAAAATAGTTAATGTAACATTTAACTACACGTTGTTTTAACCATTGAGATTAGTTGTGATAACTATACTTCTCTTATTAGTCTAAACGACCAAACTAATTAGTCGTGATACATATGACTCACTAGTTGGTGAAGTGTAACGTATTTAACTCGCCACAGGAGCATTCTGCTCGCTATTAAAACTCAAATATTAAAAAATAAATAGTAGCTAAAGCAACAGAGCATTTGATAAGTATGAAATCTAATTGTCGGAAATATACAAACTTTCGTGTTTTAGTGACAGATTTTTTAGTAAATCCGACAGTCGATTGCTAGTGATTGTGGCTAATAATTCATAGGCCGTTGACTGATTCATATCGTTTGATCCCTCATCACAGGAGCAGAAACTATTGTAACTGTTCGATGACTGGTTAAAATTACTCTTATTAAATCAGTCAATATAACCAATTAAGAGTGGATGTGACTAATCACAACAGTCATTTTGCAAAAGGTAAAAACATCAACTAAAGACAAGTTGAATGAAAAGATGTTCGATTTACTATGTTGCTTACAATACAATAAAACAAAATGACCCGTAAAGAAAGCTAAGGTTTTTTCTACTTAAGCTATTAGTTAAGATAAACTCAACTAATAGGATTAGTTATTGCATGCCGGGTAGAAACTAACGTGACTTTTACTGACCCACAGGAAATAAGGTACACGTTATCGGCTCAATCGCCGCCGGTCCCGCCGAGCAAGGTTGTTTGAAGCTTTTCTTTATTTTGCAGCCACAACTTCTAAACCAAAAGGCGTTTAGACCTTTAAAAAAACGTTGGCTTCTTTCAGTGAAGTTTGGATTTTGAATAACTCATTGCTCAAAGCGATACTGTATCGTTCAATTATGCAAGGAATCTGCGTAACTACATGGCCTGTCATGGCGATTTCCCACACTCATTTTCTCGCAAGCGAAAACCGATTTTTGATTTCTATCATTTGCGTTTCGACCCCATGAGTCGGCACTTTCGCCATGAATTCCATGTAGTATTTAACCACCATGTGATCGCAAAAATAAATGAATCATAAGTCGTAATTCATTTATTTTTGCGATCAGATGGGATACAAATGCATTTCTACATCGCGTGACTCCATACAACAGGAAGTTTGAATCATATAAAAAAATATCTCATATAATAGTATAGAATGAATTGTAACAAGGAATTACATGATGAACTGAAAGAATCAGGAGATATTGTTTGTCCTTTTTGTGACCAAAAATTGGAAGATTCTAATGAAAAACCGAAATATGATGAATGCTGTGATAATCAGTATATTATTAATGACGATGGGATGTTAGCCTGTCTAAGTTGTGGTATTGTTCAAGGATATAATTATGTGAAAGAATATGTTAATTTTTATGAAAATAGACATAAATTTATTAGAAAATCTGTTTACCATCGAGAGTACCACATCAGCAACATATTACTCGATATTGAAGAAAAATATAACATTAAAATATCAAACTGTCAGAAATATAAGATCGATAGAGTGTTTACAGAGATCGGTAAGGTTCTTAATGAAGTTAATGGTACAAGGAAAAGAATGATTAGCGTTAATTTTATTATGATAAAGATATTCAAGATGATGGGGATACCTCATAAACAAATTCCAATTAGTAAATCGAAAAAAACTTTAGCTTTTTATAATAAATATTGGGCTAGTATTATGTCTCTAATCGGTGATAAAATAAAATCTATTATTGGATGAATACCTTATTATATTTCTTTTCAAATTTGCCAGTTAACGGACACATATCTACTATTATATCATCTAGAATTTTGACAAAATCAATAAATTCTTTGTCATTATATTCCAGTCCTCTCATAAAAGATCGCAAATGTGTTAAACCTTTTTCGTACGAAGTGTATGCGAATTTTGACATCTCAATCTTCCTTTTATAATTTTTAGCCTCTGAATATGATTTAAGCAAGAGCCCAGAACCGGATATCACTCCAAGAGGAATAGGGTTTAGTATTACACCACCAACTACAGTCCCAGTTACTATCAAAAAAACAGATCCAATATTACATGCAAGTTCTGCCTTTTTGTAATATTTAAATGTCATTTTTGCAAGCCAATATTTTTTATGATAGAATTTGTACAATGCTTTCAACTCAGATATTTGATCTTCCGTTAAATTTTCTGAAACATGGTTCCAATTGAATATGCTTTCACGTCTATCCATATATATTATATGGTTACATTTTTTTCTTTTTTGAACGATTTCTTAATACTGATGTATAATTTTCTGATGTTTCGAACTATTTTTTCTATATTCTCAATAATTTCGTTGATTAAAATAGCTGTTCTCATTATATTATAAAGTTAGATTATTCATTATCTTCTTCGGAATCCTCATTATTTCTTTTGGGATAATAATATATTCTAAAAAGCATTCCATGCTCCAATCAGATGGATATCCTGCATTGTGCTATATAATAAATGTAAATTTTTTGTGGAAAGTAATCACGCACTTGTTTGATACTCGATACGAAGTATAATTGCGTTGTAACTTTTCCAAATATCATCATTCATATTTAGTTCAAAAGCCAAAATCCCGGACGAAGGCATTTGGAAAGAATTTGGGTTTATCGTTTGATACCACCCACTTTTTTCTGAGGTAAAATTTCTTGAAGAGCTTAGAGTTCCAGTAAAAAAATTCCGTAAAGATGTTTTGAGTTTCAAAGATATTTTTTTGTGTCTATGTACAGTGACATGAGAATCCGAAGAAGTGATTGGACGCGTACAATATATATCAATATTTTTCAAAATCGCTTCACCCGGCAATGAAATTATTTCGGCACCATTTAAAACAAAATTTTTGTCCCCTTTTGTTGAATTTAAAAAACCGTTTATGTGGTGAATGGAAGAGCGTAGTTGGTGTCCGTTTAAAGACAAATCTGTTTGCATAACCATTTTTCCGTTTTCAATAACAAAAGCGGTGTCATAGACACTTGGGTCAACATTTGAAATTGTTTCTTTAACACCATAGACAATTAAATGCCCAATTGTTAATAACGATTGCTTACTGACTGTACCGTGCAGATCGAGATATATAAATTGTGGGGGTGAGCTACCCCATCTGTGAAAATGGATAACTGTTTTGGTGTACTTCTCGAATGTTTTGGTTGTTTCATCAGAAATTGAAATCGTTGTTCCTTGAGCTGTTACACTTATCTCATTCATTTCCGGCGGAAACCATTCAACGACCATTGTGTAATACCCGACTGGAAGTTTATATAAGTTAAAACCAAGACGTGAGCGGTACTGGAAGGGTGAGCTTTTTTCAAACAAGAGTTTAAGTTGGTAAGCTTTTTTATTAATTTGATGTGGAGAATTGGGAAAATCGACAATACCCAAAACCTCGATATTGTTTTCACTCGAAGATTCATCAGTGTCTTCCATCAAGTATCTGAAGGCGTCTCGTTTTTGTCCTGAGTTATTGATCTGAGATTCACGAATTTTTTGAGTGACAAGATTTCTCAAATCTTTTATTTCCTCTTGCACAAAATCAACATTAACTGCGGATTTTGAATCTCTGTAATCGGTTTGTAAGTTAATAATTTTATTGTTATTTAATTTCAAGTTTCCAGTCATATTGTTGGTGCCATCAACTTTGAGAAACTTTTTTTGTGTCATGTCATCAATTCTGTTGTTAACAAACTCGACACATGCGGCGTCTCTTTGGTTTGATGGAAGATCAAGATTGGTAATTGATTTATCTTTCATATCAATATCAGCTCCTTTATCCAGTTTTTTTTCAAGCTGATTTTCGACATACTTTTTGTTTGTGGCTTGATCTGCCTGTGTTGGGTCTTTTACGTTGTAGATTGTATTGTTGTTCATATCAATGCTTGCCTCCATTTTTCCACCCTCTTTTTTCGAAAGAAAGATATTTCTCGTGTCCTGATAGTTTATTACCTTTGACAGATCACCGTGGATAGGATAAGGATTGCTTTTTAATCGCAAAATCTCGAACTTATTTTGCATGTCAATATCAGCAGAACCGCTGGCACTACCCTGAGGTCCACGATCACCTTTGTCGCCTTTGTCGCCTTTATCGCCTTTATCGCCTTTAGGACCAGGTAACCCAGGCAACCCTCTAGGGCCTATCTGACCTTGTCCTTGAGAATCAACATGATTAAGAATACCGTTTGTATAACTCATATAATATAATATTAGTTTAGATTTTTTCGTCGAAATTTCGGGCTACCTTTTTTTTGACCTTATCAACATACAAAAAACTATATGGATCCTTAGTAGCTTTCTGATAATCTGATTTATTTATGTTCAGTTCTCGGCAAATCATCGATTGCTCGTTTATAGAAGGAAAATCAAAAACACAAAAATGTGAACTATTCAGTCTTATTGTTTTATCAGTTCCGTAATAGCTTTGACTTAAATATATACAACAGCAATTTTTGTTTCTAGAATTGGTAAAGTAGTCACGTATCCGTTCGTCATTTTTCTTACCTGTATTCAAATAGTCATCAAATATGATTAATTTTTGGTTTTCATCAGACAAATCTGTTAAAGGGATGATGTCATCATTACTTGCTTCGATTACGTCATAACCGACCTCTTTTGATATTGGTTCAAGAGATTTCAACAGATGCTTATATTTGCTTTGTTGGAGATTTCGAGCATAAAGGTATATCTTATCAAAATAGAGAAGCCTATATATCATATCAAGCAAAAGGTTAGTCTTGCCACCACCAGAGGGAGCACAAATAAGCATCCTGAAACATCGGTTTGGCATGAAACTCTTTAATTGAACAAAATCGTTGTTTTCATCATCTTGAATGTCGTAATTTTGAATCTTCATATGATAATATGTTATACAATTTTATCGCATGGCGACACGCTATGCGACACGCTATGCGACACGCTATGCGACACGCTATGCGAGCGTTTTTATATATGATAACCCTAATTTTTCCGAACAAAATACGAAATTTTATGTAAACAAATGATATAATGAGTTTACTCAAATGGAAACAATTAGCAGAGAGCCGATCCGAACTTGGTAAAAAGATTAACACAGTGAGAGAGACAATAAAACAAAAAACGATATCTGATCAAATGGGTGAAGTTGAGGCAGAGAAACTTTTCAAACCTATAACATCAGGATTAAAGGAACTCACAGCTCCAAAAATGCCATTGATAAGATTACCAAAGAAAAAGCGACCTGTTCCAGATTATGGAATAGCTATTGATGATGAAGTGCCTGATTATGGATTGGATGATTTGTTTGATCAACCTGTTTTACCTGAAAACGAGAAACAGTTAGTTCCAAAACCTCCATCTTATGAAGATGTCCTCAAGGATTTAGCATCAGGTGAAAAACGAATTCATATTGACCCAGAATACATGTATGAACCTGAAGATCTTCCACCTGAATACGAAGAAGAAGAAGGACCTGATTATAACATTCTCGAGGAGGATGCAATTAACCAAGTTTTGGATGAACTTCAAATTCCTAACTATGATGATATTGAATTACGTGTAACAGAAAAGGATATGGATAATAAAAAGAGTAAAGCTTATCTGAACAAAATCTTGAAAAATGCTAAAGATCAACGTTTGAAACTAAATGGTTATTTGAGTGATATCAGTAAAAAATTAAAAAGTGGTTTAATGACTGAAGCTGAGGCTCAATATCGAAGAAAAATTATTCAAGATACAAGAAAGGTTCTTACTGATTATATCGATTACAACAATAAAAAATTAAAAAATATTAAAGGATCTGGTTTGAAGAAAAAAATAAAAAGAGGTGGACAAGTCCAGTTTTTCAACAATCCGACAGAAATGATTAAAAAACTTGAACTGATTATCGGATCAATGGTTGCAGGTAATAATAGCATAGAGCTAAGAAACACAGGTGTCGCAATTCTCGATATCTTATTCAAAAACTCTATTTTGAACAGGTTGCAATACAACAAAATATACAAAAACTATTTTAGTCTAAACTAATCATATAAATGAATAGACAACTTGTATTATCCAGTCATACCGTCAAAGGTATAAGTGGTAATAAACCATCGGATTTCACAATCAAATACAGTAATCCGATAATACTAGATTCAAACAGACAATATGAAATCGGCCTAGACCGAATCATTTCGATGTCATTTACTTGGTTTAATGTGACTAAAGAACTCAATAATCAGAAAATAAGATATTCGACAGATAGTGGTGCTAATTGGATCGAAATTATATTCAACCCTGGAGTATGGAATTACATTGATTTTGACAATTTAATCAAAGAAAAAACAAAAACAGGGACCTCATCAAACCCTCAATATCCAATCACTCTGGAGTTTAACGATACTGTATTCAGAACAATAATAACACTAGCCTCAAATTACAGATTAGATCTTACTCAAAGTAATTTTAATGATCTTATTGGTTTCAATAAAAAGATTCTAACAAGTAGTGTAAATGTTGGAGATTACATTCCTAATCTCTCACAAGACAGAGAAATATTGAATGTTCATTGTGATTTGATAAGTGACAGTCTTGTCGATGGTGAAGAGTCAGATATTATATATAGTTTCAGTACCTCAACTCTCACCCCGAGTTATAGTTTCACACAAGAGCCTCGACGAGTTCAGTACAACCCGTGTAATAAAAATACGATCAATAAAATAAGAATTTATATCACAGATGGTAAGAGGAGAATCATCGATCTTAATCATAGTGACACTTCATTCAGTTTGATTTTAAAAGAGAAGAGAGATTAATCTAACCAATATTTATATATGTCATCGTACGAATACAAGCATATTTATCATCCAAAACTTGGACGATTTGTTTATGAACATAAAGGGTCTGGGATCATTGTTGATAACATTTTCAAACCGGTTGGAAGGGTGTTAAGTAAAGTTCCAGAAATGGTTTTAAAACCTTTTGCCAAAAAAGCGCTAGAATCTGGTATTTCACATGCTGGAGACAAACTGGGAAAAAAAGCAGCTGAAAAAAGCGGAGAGCTTATTATGAGAAAATTACACGGTTCAACTAAACAATCAATGAAACCAACCAAACCTACTAAACCAAAACAAGAAGATTACAACATAATTTTGAATAGACTTATATCTGGTACTGGATTGAGACGATAAAATGTTATTAAAAAGTGAATTTTATCCAATTATAAATAGACCAATAAGTGGGAAATGGTTTATATAAAGAGTGAATTTTATCTAAACTACTCATATAAATGAGTTTCAGAACAAATGAAAATCTGCAACGATATGAATACGTTCGTTTCCATTTGGATAATGTCATTGAGCAACCTGCTAACAATCAAAGCCAGAAAAAGACAGGTTACAGATTCACAATCAACGATAGGTCGACAATGTTCGATTTTTTCAATGGGTATATAGAAGTAACTAAAGAGCTTCAAAAAAAGGCAGATGGTACTGGATATGCTCAAGCGGATCGCATCACCATGATAAACGGATCTCACAGTCTAATCAGACATATGGTTATCAAATCTTCAGGCAAAATTGTGTATGAGAGTGATAATTTGCATCGAATAACGAATGTCAAAAATCTCCTTGAATACAGCGATGATTATAGTAGATCCGTTGGAAAGAATTCGTTCTGGTATCTTGATACTGACGAAACTACAGCAAATACAAACACCGGTTTCGAGGCCCGTCGCATTTTAACCCAGGCTAATCAGAATAACGGCGGCGGAGGAGCTAAATCGATTAACGAGATGATTCCGTTAAACAGATACAGCTATTTCCAAGAATTAGAAAGAAAAATGTTGCCCCCGATGCAGCTCACAATTGAACTTACATTTAACGAAGACAGTGAAATGATTCACATGGCAAATGGCACAGACGCTGGTCGTGTTGTAGTAAAGAGATTGTATCTTTGGCTCCCTAGATTAATCCCAAAAGACAGCATGTATAGTAATTTCGTTTCAGAGTTTCTTAAGCCAACAACCTGGACATATATGCGAGATCTCTACAATCAGTCAGCAAATACCAGAGCTATTCAGAATATGTTTCAAATCAGTCCAGCTATCGACAACGTTAAACACGTTTTTATATATCTCCAGCGGACAGACGGACCAAATAATGATGAAGCTCAAAGGTCTCCGTATGTATTCGACACTTTCAAGTTGAATGCTGCTGACGCTAATAGCTCTCTATCAAGCTGTCGTTTAGAGTATGGTAACAATACATTTTACCCAGAGCTGGAATATGATGCGGATAGTAAAGTAAGAGTATTTAACGATTTAATGTCATATGCATATAGAAAAAATGATTTTAATTCAGGGACACAATTGAATATAGCCAATTTCACCAGTTTGTATGGATTATTGTATTTCGATTTGTCATATCAGAAAGAGGTAGTGACGAGAGATCCTAAACAGTTGATTCTCCATTATCGTTTCAATGTAGCCCCGGCAGCAAACGTTCGAGCTCATAGCATCGTATTTTACGAGAGTGAGGTTGTAGTAAAGACAGTTGGAAACGAATTGATGATAGTTTAAATAAATAAGTTTTACATCGATGAAAATTTAAATGAATATGTTTTTTAAAAGAGAATTTATCTAACATATATTATATGACACAACTATACGAAATTAAAGTTAGTTTATCACCAAACCAGAAAAAGAATCTTAGTAACGCGTATCATAAAAGAGAAACAATAGTTCTAAGGCTCACGAAGGACTCTCTATCTGGGAATGACACTCTGTATGTACCTCAGAATATAGTTAAACGATTGGAAAAAAATAGAAAATTGAAAAAGGGAATGGACATTAAACTTTCTAAAACAAACATTCGAAAGCAAGTAGGTGGATCTCTTCTGTCTACAGTTCTGACGCTTGGAAGAACTTTTGGTCCAACGATTGCTAAGACTCTTGGATTGTCGGCTTTAGCTGGAGCAGCTAGTGAAGGAGCATCTCAGATTGTTAAGAAGATATCCGGAAAAGGTGTTCAAACCGGTGGGTTTCTCATACCACAAAATAAAATCGATCAGTTGATAGCATATAAACATCTTTTGACAACCAAACAAAAGAAGGATATATTAAATGCTCTACAAACAGGCTCTGGTGTTCATATAAAACCGACTAAAGTACAAACAGGTGGTTTCTTAGGTACTCTTCTTGCATCAATTGGAGTCCCTTTAGCTATTGAGGCAATAAAGAAGATGACTGGTAAAGGTGCCCCTCAGATGGGACAACCGAAACAAAGACCACCCAGATCTATATCAAAACTAACCAATGATAATCAGGATGGTGGTTTGTTAATACCAATGTATAGAACACCGCCTTTTTATGGAAATTGGCCGAACGGTACAATCGGTATGGGGACTAAAAAAAAAGCTCCCAAAAAAAAAGCTCAGAAAAAGGGCAAAGGTCTACTATTGGGCAAGAACTCACCCTTCAAAAACGTCCCACTGTTAAACATTTTGTTGTAAAACCAAAATTCCATAAGAATGTCCCATTAAGCAATTATGATTTAATAAAATGGTGTAAATATCTGAATATCCCAATCAAAGATGTTCTGTCTCGAGATGAAAACTTTCCTCACAATCATAGACAGGCTCTATTCATTTACAATCTTGAACCGAGTTATATGTCAGGGAGTCATTAGGTGGCTACTTATGTTAAGGACAAAGTCATCAATTACTTTGATAGCTTTGGTTTGCCTCCCTTCCAAGAAATGGTCAGTCATGCGAGAAAAAAGAATTTAACATTGCTTCATCAGAACAATCAAATACAAAATTTACTGACGACAACATGCGGTTACTTCTGTTTGTACTTTTTGAATGAGATGAATAAGGGTAAATCATATTTTGATCTGTTGGAAGTTTTCGACATATATGATACGACGAATAATGAGAGGTTTCTAGAACGGTATTTCAAAAATATGTAATCAAGTTATATATGAAATCTTATTGCGTGAAACAAAAAAGGGTCACAGAATGTGTACCTGGGAGTGAACGATATGTGAGAGCCAAAAATAACAGACTTATGCTTAAATGCATATGCTCTGAATGTGGTATTACTAAGACGAAATTCGTCAAAAGTCAAAAGGGAGGTGAAAATCCATTAGGTAAAGCTTTCGAGGCAGCCAAAATAGCCGAACAAATAACTCGCAAAGTAATTCCATCAACCAACCATGTATTTGACCGATATTGGTCTGGTGATGTTTTGAAAGGTGCTTTCACAGGACCAACAGGTATAACAAGCAAGAAATTCTGGACTCATCCTAAAAAAGGTACTGTCATGCGTTTGGTGAAAAATCCGAAAACAGGCAAATTTGAAAACGTATATATTGAACCTTAATCTAATCTAATCATATTATATATGAAATCTTATTGCGTGAAACAGAAGAAGGTCACAGAATGTGTACCTGGGAGTGAACGATATGAAAAGGCTAAAAATGGGAGGCTTTCGCTTAAATGCAAATGCTCTGAATGTGGAATCACTAAGACGAAATTCGTTAAACAGGCGGGAAACTGGGTCGCCCGTCGAAAGGGGCGGGCGTACTAGATACAGTAGCATCAACTGGTACTGATTTATTGATTCACCACGGTATTCCTTGGCTGGGAAAAAAGGCTGTTGAAATGGGAAGATATTATGGATCAGAAGCCTTGAGAAACCCAAAACTGCAGAAAAAGGCTATCGATTATGCTCTGGATAAGTTGAATCCAATGATTCAAAATGTCGGAAGTCAAGCTCTTGATCAATTATCAACCAAAATCAGACCAAATAGAAAGTATAAAACCGACAGAAAGGATTTGGATGGTGCTGGTGTTGATATACATAAACTAATTGGGAAAATACCAAAACCAAAAGCTGGATGGACTCCTGGAAAGTATAAATACATGGGACCATACAATCCTCTCGATAAACAGTTAGAGTATGATAGGAACACTGGAGAGGTCACCAAGTGGCACGTACAACCTTACAATAAAGTGGATGAAATAGCAGCTCATCATGATATTTGTTATGATATGGGGAAAAACAAAGGTGAATGTGACAAACAAATGGTCAAGTCATTGGATGGAATACCTTATGGACAGATGCCAAAATGGGGACAAACCGCTCGGTTCTTGATTAACACGAAGCAGAAACTAGGTCTAGGTGTAAAACAAAGGAAGACGAAAAACGGGAAAGGCCGTCGAGTGAAGAAAAAAACTGGCAAGAAAAATTAGCTGATGAGCTTCATAAGCCCATAAAGCGTAACTTTACTCGACGGCGTGTTTTAGTAAACGGCATTGACGAGTCATGGTGCTCTGATATTGTTGAGATGCAAAAGTTCAGTCGATGGAACGCTGGCTACAGATATCTTCTTATGGTTTTAGATGTATTCTCTAAATATGGTTGGATTGTCCCTTTAAAGGACAAAAAAGGAGAAACCGTTATGAATGCTTTTAAAACAATCCTTAAAGAAGGTAGAAAACCGGAATATTTATGGACAGACAAAGGCAAAGAGTATTACAACAAACATGTTAAAGAACTACTTGATAAGAATAAAATAACCTTGTACTCAACTGAGAATTAGGAAAAGTCGTCAGTTTGTGAAAGATGGAACCGTACAATCAAAACCAAGATGTGGAAGCAGTTTACTGTTCAAGGTAATACACAGTATTTAGAAATGCTACCCAAATTAGTGAAACAGTATAACAACACTAAACATAGTTCTATCAAAATGACACCCATAGAAGCCAGTAAAAAGAAAAATGAAGGCACTGTTTACTTTAATCTGTATGGTAATTTGGAGCAAGTATCAAAACAGAAACCGAAATTTAAAGTTGGTGATAAGGTCAGAATAAGTAAATACAAACGGAATGTGTTTGATAAGGGCTATACACCAAATTGGTCTGAGGAAATTTTTACAGTTAATGAAATACAATCCACTATTCCTGTCACTTACAGACTGAAGGATCTCAGAGATGAAGACATTCAAGGGAGTTTCTATGAACCCGAATTACTGAAAGCTACACAAGAGGTATTCAGAATCGATAAAGTCATTCGGAGGGATTATAAAAAGAAGCAAGCTTTGGTTAAGTGGAAGGAGTATAGTGATGAATTCAACAGTTGGATACCTTTCAAGGACTTAAGAGATATATAAAATGTTTTAAAGAGAATTATCTAATATATATTATATCGATTGATACAGTATATACTGTCTTTTGCTTCTGGTAGCCAAAAAGATAATTGTTTCTGGCTATTATAAATATATAACCTTATTATATGAATACCGTAACTGGTAATGATTTCCAATTATTGAGGAGAGAGCAATCAATTTATACAGTGCAAAGGACCTTGAATACTCCAATAGAATGAGTAAGAAATATATGGTTACCCTTAAAAATAATGATAAGATCCATTTTGGGGATGATCGATATGAGGATTATCTAACACATAAAGACTGGAAAAGACGTGCACAATACCGAAAAAGAGCGTCCAAGATAAAAGACAAAGATGGTAACCTTACATTCAAAGATAAAAATTCAGCAAATTTCTGGAGCTATCATCTGTTGTGGTGAACATGTTCAAACGCACCATGTTAACATATTTAAAAATAAAATATATAGATTATATATATATATGGATACTGAAATACAACAATGGTTTTGTGAAATTTGTAAAAAGAAATATATTTTCAAAAGAAAGGACAAACATATTCTATATGAAGTTCATATAAATAATGAAGAGCATCTAGAACTTTTTTCAGACTATGAAGATTATAGATTATGTCGAAAAAAAGGTTTCATAGAAAATATGCCATATCTGACTTTTTCAGAGTTCTTGAAAAAACGTGCACTTATCGACAAACGTCTCAAAGAAGAATTTGATCGAAATTATAAAGTAACAGAATGAATAAAAAATATATGGTAATTTAACATACAAAAAAAAGAATTCCGCAAATTTCTGGAGCCACAATCTATTGTGGTGAACAGGTTTAAACGAACAAGCCAAAGATATTTAAGAATAAACATATAGTATATATATATGGAGAATCCAAAAATTAAGAGAGGTCCTGGAAGACCAAAAAAGTATTCAACTGAAGAAGAGAAGAAGGAGGCCTTAAAACAACAAAAATCAAAGAACATGCTAAATAAAGAGTGGTATTGTGACGTTTGCAATACTGGTCGTAATTATACTCTTGCTGGCAAATGGTGTCATTTGAACACAAAAAAGCACAATAAAAATGCAAATAATTAACATAATGCTTATAATTCAAGGGATCCATCAATTGGATCATTTGAATTCTCGACTATATTTAAACGCGCGATGAAAGTGACTTAAAAAATATCTTACTATAGTTATATATGGAAATATCTAATTATATAGAAATGAACAAGAGAGATCTTAAGAAACTCAGTAAGAGTCAATTAATTGACATGCTTCTGAAGCAAGAGAAGAAGCCCAAAAATACAATGGTAAATAAGAAGCCAAATAAAGAACAGAAAGTGGTTTATAACCATGATAATCTGTTTGACAATGACCCATTCCAAGACTTCACTGTCACAAGTGATCCATTTGAAAGAACGATGAAGAAAGTCATCAAACAAGATAAAAACATTAATGCACAAACATTATCAATCAACGACAAATACAGCAAGTTGTTGACCAATGAGAAAAAGGTGACTCATTATCCGATGATAAAGGCAACATTGGATGAATTCCGCAGGGAAGAAATAAGGAGGAGCAACGACAAAAACAGGAGATCGAAATCATTTGTTGACCTATTTGGAAAAAGGCTCAATGAGATACAAGGAAGAAGAGACAAAGTATCCATAAGAATACATATCAAATTATCTCATGCATTACGTGGAATGATTGAAACGGTTTCTGAACACACTTACGGACCTTTCACAGTCCATAAACCATATAATATGAGCAAACGAGATGGATACAAATTCGCTTTATACATTGTCATGAGTAAAAACATAACCTTCTTATCAGGCGAATCTGTCGCACAAATCGGATTCGAAATTACACAAGTGAAGAATAAAAAACCACAAAAACATAAATTGGGCCAACTTAAGCTCGAGTCATACTTGTTAAATAAACAACGACCTATTACAAGACATGGCAAAAATACATGTGTTATTGACTATGTTTGGGACCAGGTAAGAGGTCAACGAGGTTTTAAATCATACACTTATGAGAAATTGAAGAGTGAAATTTATGAGTTTGTAGCTGAAGGTGATGATATGATAAGTACAGATGAGTTAATTAATTGGGCAGATAAATGTCATAATAACGTGTCAATTCACGCCTTTGATGCAAGATACAAGAAGTTTGTTACACATAACAAAAACTGCTCAAACATCTGTCTTGTATACATCGTAAAAGACCATCATTGTTATCCAATAACTGATAAAAAACTCAAAATTGTTGCAAGTAAAGCAAACCAAGGTGGTTGTAATGACTTATTAAAACATATGACTGATATAAAATGGACAAGGCGTCATGAAAACGTATCAAAACTCAACAATATAAATGAAATATACAGTTTGGACAAAGAAAATAACATAATAATTATACCAGAGGAATCAAAAATGACAGAAGCAATTAATGTATACAGCAGAAGTGAAAAATTTTATGTCGAATATCTACATTGGAATAACAACGGTGTTCTGGATGGTTTCATTGATCACAAAAAGAATATGTACCTTTTGAACGAGGAATATGACAATAGAAAAACAATATGTGACAAACTATTTAACACTTTCAAAACTCATGACTTCAAATGGACTAATCAAAGTCATACAAGTATTGCAACAAGCTTATTCAGACAATTGAGCGGTTATATTCCCGAATCAAGTTATAATGTCAACACGTTGCAAATGCTTGATGATTTCTATCCGAGAGCATTACAATGGTGTACAACAGATGATATACCCGATGATGTTGTGAGTATTGATATTGCTAAATGCTATCCGAGCATATTGTTAAATAATAATCATGAAATTCCAGTTTACAGTATCCATGACGTTGTTGAGCCGTTCAACTGCAAAAGTGATCTGACACATTGTGGCGAGTTTTATATAGACGAGACAGTACTTGATATATATAGTAACCCTATAAAAATAGAAGCCGGTTTTTACAGCTCTAATCTGATATCATACCTCGTTGATACATTACATATGCCTCTGAGTCAGATCAAACATAAAATCGTCAGCAAAAAGGCCCTGAAACCGAATACATTCAGTGAGTTCTTCAAATACATATTCGATACACTTCCAGAATTCGAGGCAAAGAAAATAGCAAACAGCTTCATTGGAGATCTTGGAAGGAGATATAATAAAACAAACCAAGGTTTTACTTGCACAGATTACGATACAGCAATGTGTTGCTGGACAAGTGGTTTGTCTGAAGGTAAAAACGTCACTGTCGACCATCATGAGGGTATATTCATGATACGAGAGCAAAATATTGAACGTATATTCTCAGATCATACAAGCATCAACAGATTCGTAGTTTCAGAAGCAATACTCAAGTGTTTGCAACTGATAAATACATGTCATGGAGAGGACAGTGTGTTGTGCGGTTATAATACAGACGGTATTTATATAACTAACCCAAAAGTACAATTCAAAAATAAGAAAGACGTTAAATTCAGTACCAAAAGAATAGGCAGGGCATATGTTACAGACAGTGAACTTGTGTATTTTGAAAAACATTACAGAGAAAACATGGATGTGTCAGATTATAAATCTGAAACTGGCAAAGGATGTATATACAATGGACAGGCTGGAAGTGGTAAAACAACCAAACTATGCAAAATGGTACAAGAAACAGAAAGGCCATTAGTTTTATCATTCACCAACAAGGCTGTGGAGAATGTCAAGAACAGATTAATTCAAACTGGATATGAAAAAGAAGTAGCAAACAAAATATGTCACACATTTGACTCATACTTTTGTGAATGGAGCGATGGAAATTATCACGGTCTCGAAGGGAAAACGATATTCATTGAAGAATTTTCTATGGTACCGAATAAGTGGATAACTAAAATATATCACGAATATCTTAAACACAGCAATACCGTTTACATGTTTGGAGATCCCAACCAATGTGAGCCTGTAGAAGGGGGCAGTCAAATACATTATGATTATCTGGAGTCAAAGACAGTTCGTGAAATGTGTCCACGGATTAAAACTCTTCAATATATTGAAAAGTCTTGTAGGTACGACAAGCAAACTCACGAGATGTTAAAAACATTCTTGAAACATGGTAAAATCTCTACATATTTCCAACCGATTGATAAGAAACTTTATAAAAATATATGTTACCTAAACTCGACGAGAATAAAGGTAAATACAGATTGTTGCGACCAATTCACAAAGGACAAGAGGTATGAAACAGTGGAATTCAAATACAATAATAAAAAAGAAACTTATAAAGTATGCCAAAAAATGCCAATCATGGCCACACAGAACATTAAGGACAAAAGAATATTTAATACAATGGAATTCATCGTTGAGAAAGTAAGAGAGAATCGATTCAAGGTTAACAACGAATGGTATGACATAAAAGAGTTTTCCGAAAGCTTCATTCCTTCATATTGTGTAACCGTTTACAAATACCAGGGAGCAGATATTGACGAACCGTATAACGTTTTTGACGTCAATCGTATGAACAAAAAACAACTGTACACAGCATTAAGTAGAACGACCAAGTTTGAATACATAAACGTGAATAACAAGGAGATAAACAACAAATATTTCAACAAAAGGCAACCAGTATTAGAATTAGTCAACAGTAAATTCAACAGTTTGTACAAAAATGGAAAGATATACAAAGTAACGTTTAATAACGGAATAATCTATATAGGTTCAACATGTGAAGAACTAGAAACCAGACTCAAATGTCATCTATCGAACATGAAAAGCCAAGTGTTTAAAAACAAAGAACATAATCCAAAAATAGAATTGATTGTCAATGCACCAAGTAACGACAAAAAGAGTTTAGAACAAGTTGAAAACGGATATATTCACGAATATGCCGAAAAGTACGGTAAACGTTTGATAAACATAAGATCAAATCCAAATAAGAAAACCAAAAAGATTGAATACAAGGTGACCATCGAAAATAAAACACAACTTGAAGAGAGAATTGCTAAACTGGAGAAGAAATTAACAATCAAAGACGACGCAAAAAACAAATGCTGGTTGATCGACAGTATTATAGACGGAAAGAGATACAAAACAATGGCAAGATATGGAAAGACGCCAAAGGATAAAGCATTAACAAAGATAAACGACAAGAAACAACAAATAATAAATGAACTCACCGTTTACTTCGAGTAAATATCTTTCTTAAACATATTCTTTACTTATTTTAAATAGGTTGTAGAAACTGCTGATATTTTTATCAAAATGTAGAAACTTCTGATATTTTTATCAAAATGTAGTAACTTCTGATAAATTTATCGGAAAAAATAATTTATGGGTACGCTTTTAATTGGTAGACAGAGATCATACGACTACCTGATGACCTTGACACAATAGCTATTAGTGATGACTCATATCCTCGGGAAAGTCCCTGTGGTTTAAAACTTCCTGTTGTGTGGCGTCCGGCGATGGGAATTACAACACGGGCGGAAGTGCCGTCTCATGCTTTTACTAGGGGGTGTAAATGCATGGAATATGCTTTTTATGGTCTGAAAACTACATGGATTTCATGGCGGAAGTGCCGACTCAAAATGTGCATTTAATGGGGGTCGAAAAGCAATTGAAATCAAAAATCGTTTTTCGCTTGCGAGAAAATGAGTGTGGGAAATCGCCATGAGAGGCCATGTAGTCGCGTACCCGCCGCAAGTATTTGCAGTTATCTACCGCAAGTATTTGCGGTATGACAGATTCTGTCCTAGATCTCGCCTTTTGTAAACACTACAGCCAATCATAATAGAGGAATTTAAATCCTATTATTTTTTGACCAATCAGTGAATAATATCTAACAAAGCCTTAAACAATTATAGTTCCATTCAATTCAGTCCACTTTCAGTCACTGAACCTGAAATCATGTTTGCGTCTTTCAGTCGGGCATGGATTTTTTCGCTCTAGTTCCGAGGCATGGACAATTCTCACAGCAGTGGTTGTTTCTTTATATTGACTACATGCCAGTTGCTTTCTTTGGAATCAGTTGGGGAGTTACAGGAGATGGAATGAATCAAACGAAGATCACTTCTTGCCGATATATCGATGTTGTTCAGTCTCCCACATTTGCTCGAGCTTATATTTTCCACTTCTTGTTTTATTTTATTTTTACGGCAAGTACAACTTAACACAACGGCGGGTCGTATTTCTCCGTAAGCCGTGAAGAAAATTCTCCCCTAGACGACCTTCATGCTGTCGTGGCGCCAGGCCATCGCCGGTTAGGTCGTGGTAAGTAAATTGCCGTGTATTTCAAATATATAAGCAAAGTAGCTCATTTGAGCTATTTTTACGTTTTAATCATTATGAGACTATCAAAGCTATCAATATTTACAGAGTTATGACTGTTTTATGTGCAACAATGTTTTAATTCGTGCCGTTGAAACGCAGTGCATAAACTTCCCGCCAAAACTTTGGTGAGCTGTGATCTGAATATCTGAATTTTTTGTGCTTCTAAAACTAGCCTACATATATGCATGAACGTTTCCAGTAACACTTACGCTTTTTACGTGCGGGATCTATGAGATATATAGTTTTGTGCCGTTATTTCGATGACAATTTCCCGCTTAAACGGTCCCTTTTTTAATAAAAGATATGAATGTTCTTTGTTATATCTGAATTAATTATATTTGTTCCCGCCTGTCACATAATTATTTCCGGCGACTTCAAGCGACGCGCGCGTCTATTAGCAGCGGAAGTGGGTGCATAAAGCTGTCAGTCGTTTGAAAATAATTTCCATAATGATTTGCCGTTTTTGATCAAATTATAGTATAAACTAGAACCAGTAAAGGAAAGTTCACTTCTGTAACCCGAAGGCCGTAGTTTTGTCAAGGCAAGATCTGTGCTTGCCTTCTGACAATTTCCTGGCTGAGGTTGTCTGTAAATGGCAGCCTTGCTTGGGCTTTATTCGTGGTGATTAGAAGTTGATACTTCTCCTTCCGATCAAATGCCGCAATTATCAATTCAAAGCCAACGTACATGCAGTTGGCTTCTTTACATTTTCCGCACTAAAAGTCTTGAAAATTGCTTTTCATTGGCCACTCAGGTTTAATAGATTGTTTATTACTATATTTTGCGTGCTGTTTGAGTATCGTGACTGAACTGAACTATCTAGAAAATCCATTCAGTTGTTACAAGGGAAATCTGCCAAACATTTTGCAGTTGGATAGCTAGACAATAAGAAAGGAGAAAATCGCTTAAAATGTTTTCTTCCAAAACGTTAATATTTTATTGTTTTATTTGAAGATACTTCCGTTAGAATTTGTCGTTTTTGATCAAATTATAACATAAACTGAAACCAGTTAAGGGAAGTTCACTTCTGTAACCGGGAGGCCGCAGTTTTGTCAAGGCAAGATCTGTGCTTGCCTTCTGACAATTTCCTGGCTGAGGTTGTCTGTAATGGCAGCCTTGCTTGGGCTTTTTTCCTGGTGATTAGAAGTTGATACTTTTCCTACCGAACCAATGCTGCAATTTAATATCAGTTCAAACCTAAGGTAGATGCAATTGGCTTCTTCACATTTTCCAAACTAAAAGTCTTGGAAATTGCTTTTCATTGGCCACTCAGGTCTATTACTATATTTTGCGTACTGTTTGGGTATCGCGACTGAACTGAATTGTCTAGAAAATTCATTCAGCTGTTTTTAAGCTCTTGTTACAAAGGAAGTCTGTCAGACATTTTTCAGTTGGATAGCTAGACAATTAGAAAGGAGAAAATCGCTTTAAATGTTTTCTTCCAAAAAGTTAAGTCTTGAAGTCTTAGAAATTGCTTACCATTGGCCTCTCAGGTTTCAAAAAGTGCTAAATATTATGTTTAGCGTGCTCTTTGAGTATCGTGGCTGAACTACATTGTCTCAAAAAGTAGTTTATTATCGGTAATTTCCATCAGGCTTGATGATCTTAAAATGCGTGTCATTTCCAAGTCACCTCAGAAGAAAACCTTGTAGTGTGTACGGTTATCAGACTTTCCAGGAGACTGAAGGCTGCCTGTGGGCCATTATAAAATTCAGTACGTGAACTACACAATTAAAGGACTGAATTTTTTAAATGTGATAAGGGTTGAGACAGAGAAACTGAACTCCAGCAGTCTGAAGCCGTAGTTTTGTCAAGGCAAGATTTAATTGCTTGCCTACTGGCAATTTCCTTGCTGAGGTTGTCACTTTGGCAGCCTTGCTTGGGCTGTAGTCTGCCTGTGAGTTCTTGCTTTCTTGATTGACCTAGCTCACATTTTTTACAGTTACTTAAATTCTGTCTACTATGTACCAAATTCAAATTTAATTTATCGGTTCAAATAATATCTTACCCTCAGTGACTCAAACAGCTTTAAGCAGCAACACCGTCTGAAATTAACCTGCAGGCGACAAGTTCAGTCCCCCAGGTCCCCCAGAGGTGGAAAGAAATAAAAGAAAAAGTAGATAAAGAATGAACTGTTTAAATCGAAAAAAAAAACGTTTTGGAAAACCAGTTCGGCTAAAGCAGTCAACGAGAAAATAATATTTGAGCCTGAGGATAACATGTAAAGACGACCAAGGAATTTGCGTATGGATATTTTTGCAAATGGTAGAAGACAAAGGAAGATAACAACAGTGGACTTGTTTCTTCTGCCATGCAGCAGTAATTTTAAGGAAGTAGATGTATAGATATTCCAAGACGCAAGATTATGTGACCAAAAGCTTGCTAGAGGTTGAAAGTGACATGATTTTAGGAAAGGGTGCATTTGGAAGATGTGTCAAATGTAGGGTAAAGGGTAAATATAACGGCATAAGTGTTTCCGTAAAATTTCTTGAACAAACAATACTTTGCGAGGTCCAACCTTATCAACGGAGTAAAAGCAATGCTAAGTCTCATTCTTCATTCTAGTTTGCCTCTGCCTATCAAGACCTTCATGGAGTGAGATCCTATTTTAACCCAGTTTATTGGTTTAGTCAGGAAAGTTTAGCCTTGAACAACTGTTCCAGGAGGCTAAAATCCATAACGTGGTCAGAATAGGATAATTCAGTTATATTATTCACAAGTACCTTGTAATGCAACGCAGATTGGCTAATTCTAAAGAAAGCTTTAGTTTTGCAGAATAACTATTTATCATGAATCACTATTATTAATATTTCTCAGTAATAATTACATTTCAATCATTGTTTTCAGAAATGGAAAAACGTATCTTGGCTGCTACTGACATGGCGCACATTCTTCTTCTTCAGAAAAAGACTATAAAAGAACATTACCAGTTACAACCACCAGCAACGGCCAGTTATACGTTTTAGAGAACGCTCAATAAAGATGTACATTTAACCAAAACTATTTGTCATCTTGATCTATTTTAAAGGGTCATTTTAACTTGCTGAAATGGTCAAGTCAACTGATCATATAAAGGTTAAAATAACAGTTTTGGTTAACCCAATATTTTTAGTTAAAATAACAAGAAGTAACTAAAAAAAATGGGTTGCCTCAGATGCATCCCGGGTACTTTTATAAATAGTAGATTTAACCAATTTGAATGGTTAATAACCGAATGAATTGAGTTACTTTCACTAAAGATATTGGTTATTGCAACTAAAAATAAACGGGTTAATCCAACTAATTCTAATAGTTAAAACAACAAAAATGTCAGAGGCAAAACCACTAAACAGAAAAGGCAAAATAACCTTGTCGGTGGTTATTATAACTAATGATAATTGGTTATTTCAAACCAAACAACCTGGTTATTTTAACTATTTAAAACCGGTCAAAGTGACTAAAAAAAGGTAGTTGTCTCAGATGCATTTCACAACTATTTTAATTGGTTAATCTAACTAGTCAATTTTTACAGTGCATTACTTAATGTCTAATTGTGTTTTGACGTAGGTTTTTAACGCTGTTTAACGCTGAGATCCAGAGAAATTATACCTGCTTGCTAAGTGTGGCAAGTAATATTCCAGTCACTATGCTCGTGCATATCTAATGAACAACCTCGGAGAGAAAGCGCTTGCGGCAAAAATCTACAAAATGTAAGCGGTAAAACGTGGTTATCTTGCCACAGTGCCTAGCCTTGATTCGTATTATGTACCTACAAAATGAGTGCAGCTTTGACTCTTTAGTAATTTTTTCAAAAGAGTCTTTGTTGGGACTAAATTGACTAGTTTGTTTGCTTTTTCTGATTCCATAGGGTGGCCTTAAAGATAAGACACGGAAAGCAGTAGCAAGGGCTGGCGTTGAAAGGGAAGGCCTCTTTACGCACGCGCTTCCAGAGAGCTCCTCTT
Organism: Siderastrea radians; assembly: GCA_964017195.1. Classification (NCBI taxonomy): domain Eukaryota; kingdom Metazoa; phylum Cnidaria; class Anthozoa; order Scleractinia; family Rhizangiidae; genus Siderastrea; species Siderastrea radians. The sequence goes on from OZ024898.1 coordinate 21,784,124, forward strand.
ATATTCTTTCTGTGTCTTCACGTGTAAACAAAATCGCGTCAAAAGAAGAAAATCGAGGAAAAAGGTCTGCCCCTTTTTTCGTGGGTCATTGTCCTGTTCGTTTCCTGGATGTTCAGTTAAAGCAAAGCTTTCCATCGTTGAAGAGGATTCCAGAATATTACAGGCTAATTTTACTGGCAAAGTGCGACACCGGGGAGATGTTCAACATGGACGAAACATCAAGGGAACAGAGAGGGCAAAGTTGAGGTCAATGTTGCGGCACGAACATCCCAGCAGGGTCCATCACCAACTCCTTTCCTCACTGCACCCCATGGTATATGCGTCTGGGAACAGAGATGGTGTGGGCAGGGAGAAGGTGCTGCAAAAGATTTCAAGCGAGGAAAATCTACGAGGACGGCCGCACGTTGACGCCATTCACAGCCTCATTACTCTACGGAGAAAATTCATTGAAGAAGACCAAAAAGCAAATCCCCATCACATGAATCCGTCCAAGCCGCACCTTTTTGGTTTCATACAGAACCTGTCCCTTTTCCCCACTGTCGTGATGATGTGGAGTGAACCAGACCTTCGTCTCTTTCACGACCTCAGTCCTTTTCTTCCTATTTATTTCGATGCAACTGGCAACCTGGCCAAAAAATTACTTCAAGACACTGGCAAGTTGCTGTATTACGCATTGGTTGTTCCGCACCCAAACAAAACGAAACCACCAATAGCTGTCGCGGAGATGTTTTCCTCGAGTCAAAGTGTGCATACGTTGACGTACTTCATTGCGTCTTTCATGCACGACGCAGCCAAATTGTACGGGGGAAGACCCGTAACGCCATGCCACATTGAAATAGATCTAAGCTGGGCTATTCTTCATAGCGTTCTAAGGGGCTTTGTAGGCTTGGAAATCGCAACATACCTCCAGAGGTGTTGGCGACTTGTGGAGGGTTCGGCTGACCGTGTGGATGCTGTTGGTACAGTCGTCGACTTCTGTACGAGCCACTTGATGAACACCTTGGGGAGAAAACTTGCACAACTGTAAGTTGTTTTCACGTCATTTTACTCTGGCTAACGTGGATTGTTATTCCCAAATTATATTTAGAAACTACAAGTAGCATTAGTACAACTCCAAGATGCGTATGCACTTCGCATAAGGCCATAAAGTAGTCAATTAAGTTTAACGCCCGGTTAACGCTCATCCCCGTTCCCTGTTGGAAATATACCCTTTTTATGCGTTCTGCTCGATGGTCCACACCAAAGCGATGCCAAACAAGTTTTGGAAAAAATTGAAAAGCAATTAAGCCGTCATGATAAGACCTATGTAAAATTTCTCCTACCTTTTTCTTCTAGATCGGTAAAACCAGCAGTTAAGGAATTTGTCATGTATGTTATGGGGGTGTTAATCAATTGCACCCACTGGCAAGAGTGGCTAGAGATAGCATCAGCTATGGTTATTGTCCTTACCTCACCAACGGAAGATACAATTGTGAAAAAGGAACGAGTATTCCTTACGAAACGCATTCAAAGAGAAGAAGAACCAATGACCGGGAATGACCTTAAAGATGATTCCTCCTCTTTAGGTGATGAGCAACCATTCACAGCAACTACAGGCAGGTCCTTGCGCGATACGTCTCCGTTTGCCGTGGCAGTTGCTACACGTGTTAAAGCTAAGACGTCGGAAAAGTCCCAGCTGGCTGGTTCCAGCAATGGGCTTTTCCAAATGGACTTAGCCGCTTATTTGGAGAGCTACTTGTTTCCACTTGCGCCTATATGGAGTGGGATGATGCTTGGTAAGTCCGAACAGGTTTACCTCGAGTACAGTGGGGCTTCAAAGAGGAGACATAATTTCTTCCATTTTGCCCGCAGGAAATTTGAGTCGATATGTGCGAGGAAAAGACAGAAGTGTTCGTGGTGCCAAGAAGAAAGAGGTAAGAAGTACAAGACGAACAAGAGTATTTCACACTCAAACAACTGGATCAGCCACGTGATCGATGAATCGTTTGATTAATAAATCAGACAATCAATAAATTCAATCATTAATCGATCCGGCAGTCAGTGGGCCAGCCAGTCAGTCAGTCAGTCAGTCAGTCAGTCAGTCAGTCAGTCAGTCAGTCAGTCAGTCAGTCAGGCAATTAATCAATCAATCAATCAGTCAATCAATCAATCAATCAATCAATCAATCAATCAGTCAATCAGTCAATCAGTCATTCAGTCAGTCAATCAATCAATCAATCAACCAATCAATCAATCAATCAATCAATCAGTGGAACGATTAATCAATCAATCAAGTAATCATCAAATCAATGCATGTAACAAAAGAAGGAAAGAGAACATAGTTAAGCCCGTACCTACTCTATGGCCTTGCAGATAAGGTTATCAACGATATTTCCTTTTTTCTCAGGTTGCTCAACAGACACGTTCCACAGCAGGACTCATGGAGGGGTGGCAGTGCATTGTCCAGGTGCACGACATTATAGGAATAAAGCCTCTTCACCTACCGTCAGTAATTCAGCAAATGAGGCAAAACAAGTTGGGGCGTTTGCGGAAATTTTACAACGACACTCTTTTGAGCAAACGAGATGTAAACCGAGAAAAAGCAGCGGTAATCTTTGAATTGTCCTTTTCGGTTGAATAGCCTGATCGTCCTTGTTACACGTCTTTGCACGTTGTTGTTGTAGATGTTGTAGTGTATAGATACTGCACGCACATACTTCCCACGCATTATTCTGTCACAGTGAGGAAGGCACAATTGTAGTCAGCGTCATCACCGAATGTCCTATTTTTTTTTTTACAATCCCAAATTCATAACCGACTGCAAGTCACGTCAATGCACTTGACAGGCACCCAACAAATCTGTGGATGATTAATTAATTATTTTTTTTGTTTCCACTTTTCTTTAGGCTGACGACAAAGGAAGCAAAATGGGGATTGCACATTCGGCAGCGACAGCAGAGGAAACCTGGGCTAAGCGCGTACGGCAGCAAACTACCAGCCAGACCACAGGCAGCCCAAGCTAAGGCTGAGAGCTGCGCATAAATTAGACTGTTTTTTCCACGCTATGCATAATAATGACATCGGCAACATTTATGAGTTTGTATGGAAATGATACAAAACGTCTCAAATTGCCACAAATCAGAAAGAAGTCGAAATAAAAAAGATTTGTCTTATTTCATTGTTTTATTGGTCATTGTTGGAGGGCTTCTGGGGCTGGTTTGAAGCTTTTTGGGCGAGAAATTGAGGTTTATATTTTTCATCAGTTACTGAACGTTTAGAATTAATTAAAGGCAGGAAACAATTTCACACTGCACCTCACTTGAGGATCGATAAATTCCATCACAATAAACAAATCGCCCTACAACTTCAAAGATGTATTCTTGGGTCTTGCGCATACCTCTGTTCTTTCTCATGGGTTCCAGATCCTATTTTAAGCCGTCGAACATTCCTCTTAAATACGAAACTCGTCTTTCCTGGTATGCGTTTTCATTTGAAGTGCACACATGAATCATTGCGAGCCGCGTTTCGACGACAAAATGTCCCTCAGCCGGGGAGAGGCTGAGTGAGATTGTCCACAAGCAGAAGGCGACACTGCGGAGTCCAGAGAGGTCGGTTTGAGGACCTGATAGAAAACTATCGGTACGCCCGTGAAATTTAGTCGCCTCACTTGACGCCACGAGCACACTTTAATGTCTTCGTGCGACAATCTATTAGCATAGTGATTTGTTCCGTCACATTTACCTGTTTACCGCAAAAAAAATGTTGTCGAAATTTAGAAGCAGAGACGAGGAGCAGTTTCCACCTAGAAAAAAAACTGCACCGGTTTTCAAAGGAATGGAAATTGTGGTGGGTATTTTCCACGGTCACAGCAATATTTTTTTTAGGACAGACAACCCTATATATGGGAATTAAATAATGAGGTTGATTTGCGGGCGGTGAGCAGGATCACTTGCGCCAAATACTCGGCATAAAATCATCGAATGGATTGATTAGAGTGCAGCAAAAGATAGTTCTTCGTTCGTCCCTATGGTTTTCGAAGTCAAGTGAGGCGAGTGAATTTCACGGCCGTTCTAATATTTCTCTATTTCTGTAAACCGACCTCTCTGGACTCCGCAGTGTCGTGTTTGCTAATGTCGACAATCTCACTCAGCCTGTCCCCGGCTGAGGGACATTTTGTCGTCGAAACGCGGCTCGCAATGATTCATGTGTGCACTTCAAATGAAAACGCATACCAGGAAAGACGAGTTTCGTATTTAAGAGGGATTTTCGACGGCTTAAAATAGGATCTGGAACCCATGAGAAAGAACAGAGGTATGCGCAAGACCCAAGAATACACC
>OZ024898.1:21790939-21934398 GCA_964017195.1 Siderastrea radians
ATTATTATTATTATTATTATTATTATTATTATTATTATTATTATAAAGAGAGGAAAACAGAAAGATAGAAATGAGACATAAACTGGAGTGGAGGTGGAAACGGGGAATGGGGGGGTGCTGGGGGAAGGTATTCCTGCTGTGCTGGGTTTAATAACTATTAAAAATGACGTCATAATTTCATGGCCTATTTTTTTTTGTTTACTTCATTTTTCGGCTGGATCACAAAACTGAAAATATGTTATCTACAAGGAACAATTTTTTAAATTTTGATTTGTTAGCCATTTTGTATTATTTCAGTGGCAAAATGTTCCTAAACTGAAACTGGATATTATTATTGACTTGTGCTTTTGCTCTTTTTCTTGAAACAGCGAGATCGATGTTTCCTCCCTCTGTGCCACGCCTGCAACAGATGAACAACGTTATCGACTGAAAAGTCTCGTTGTAAGTTAGCCTTCACTATACTTAAATGTGATTTTTTTTGTCAAGTTGATGCATGTTTTCTTTCCAAAACATTAATTTATTTGTCTCGTGTGCAATATCTTTTTTAGCTCCACAAAGGAAGTACTAGTTCTTCTGGGCATTGTAAGTATACAAATAACATAGGAGAACATATTTTCAGTTACAGGTTTCATCTTCTTATCAATTAACCCCCTACAGATACCGCAGTAGTTAACCTAGATGGCCAGCGGTTTCTTTTTGACGACACCTCCGTAGGTAAACTTGAAAGTAACAAGTGGGATAAAGAACTAGAGGTAATTAGAATGTTTTTTTTGGGTAGTTCTCAATTGGAAAATCGACAGAATACTTAACAAGCTTGAATTTTTACATATCTCTTCAAACAGAGTGGTGCTTACTTGCTATTTTATGAGCTCATAGAAAGCCAAGCGCACAAGGCACAAGCCTCTCCACAAAAAGTGAAAACAAAATCAGGTATATCTCTGTTTCTTAACTGTGTGACAAGGCCACCAATTGGGAAGCAAAGAGACACATTTCAAACCATTTATAATGTAATTGTCTTTCAGAAAAAAAGGAGGAACTTCCGCTTGGAGACAAGAAACACTTAAAAGATAGTGTCGACCACATGGTACTGAATGTCAATAAACGCAGAAATGCGTGGCTTTTGTTATTAAAAAAGAAAAACCTGGATATATGATCTAATCCTTTTCTTTTTGTAAAGGCAGTCGACAAATCCTCCTTGTGCAGGTTGACGAGACAGATGGTAGAAAGTGTAAGTGTTCTTTATGACTGCAGTTTTTTCACCCCCCCCCAAAAAAAAACTCAAGGAGTGGTGGGGTGGGGGGGGAGGGAACAGAAATATTTCATTGAAAGCCGGGCTAGCTATATAATGTAGTGGAAAAGGAGTTATGCCTGAATATTCTTTTCATTGGACGTGTTTTTGTTGTGAGAAATATTTAATGTTTAATTGAAGCCACCTTGTAAAACCTAGGTTACCAAAGTGGCCAATGCAGCCTCCAACACCACTGGAACAGTTTATTCAGCCGGTGGGATTCCTATCCCCTACTTAACAATTGAAGATGTGCGACGGCTCCTTGGAAGTGCTGGGTCATCGAAGGAACTAAACAGCTTTGTAAGACCTTCCATTTCGTACTACATCAAAGCATGTTATTGATCGTATTCATTATACTGTGATTTATGGTATCACTTTTAGAAGTCTAACGTTCTTGTTCTCACTTTACCAGGTAATCGATTGCTATTTGGGCCTTCTTTTGCTCGAATATAATAAAACAAAGGTTTCTGGGTCCATCCTTTTTGTTTATTGACCTTTGCTATAAATGATCATGCGTTTTCACGTAGGATGTTTACATTTCCAATCATCGTTAATCAATACAGGAATCGATCATGGAGACATGCACTTGGATAAGCAGCCAGAACTTCTCCGTTTTACGAAGCCACTTGGGGCTGTTCGAGGCAACTGGAGGTAGTGATGTACACTGCGTCAAATGAGTAGTTTCGTGGAATTTACAGGTCCATGATACTTCATGACTTTTGGCGAATCCTTGATCGGAACGCCAAGTGTCATGAAACGTGGCGTGTTGGAGAGTGTCGTGTTACTGACACCTCGGTCGTGACGTGTCTGGCCGAATCATTGCCCGGGTACGTCACCTGCAGGGTGTCATGGAATTTCACAGTTTGGTACTTAACGGCACAATATATCTAGCATTCAAGTGAAAAGTGAAAGTAGCAGGGTATTCCAGGCTTAAATACGTGTTTGTAATTAAGAACGAGTTAAAAAGGTGCAGAACCTAAGGCATGCAGAGACATGCATGGTGACTCCAGTGCTATAACCGGAACATCGGCATTTCGTTTTCGAATTCTGTTCGGATCTACGAATCTTTATCAGAGTAACGCCTTTACGCAACAGGTACTGGTATATCTACGGATCACGTTAAAGTATATCTTTTAAATGTCTTAACGCTTCTTTGTAATTACGCATCACGTACACGGCAAAATCTTTATTGACCAGTAACGGAACGGTGAATACTATACCAAGAAAACCCAGAATTAACCATCTAACCATTCGTTTTCCGAATTCAGTAAACGTTCCTTGAATTCGACGTTCACCTTGGGTGCTAAAGGAAGGAAAATGTCGGTTACTTCGACGTTTTCCTGTGCAGTGCAAAACGATAGAGAAGACACACTGTTTTCTCGGGATGTGAAACGCACTGTTTAATGAGTTTTTCCGAGTGATAATATTGGTGGTTAACACCTAGAAAACAAGACTTGTACCCTCAGTTTTCCTGCATTAGTTTGAAGTTTCCTTTATTTGAAAAATTTCGTAGAACCCTTTGTTTACTTTGAGGTTTTCTTCAATTCTCCGCCAAAGCAGGTGAATGCGGAGTTTGTCCACAGGATGAAATTGCACGATTCCACATTTCTTAAACGTAACGGAAACATAGAACTACCTTCCGTATTTTCTCGATTAAACGCTGGGGGCGTTTATTTAAAACTCAGCCTCGAGACCCGGCGTTTATTCGAACCCGGCGTTTATTCGGAGCCCGGCGTTTATTTATTGTATTTATTAAGTGGACTTTTCAACCATTTATTTTCATCATCAGTACTGGAAGTTTATTAAATTAAGATCCAAAAACGTTTAAAAAAATGTGAAACGACGTCACCAGCTTTGTGCTCTCTCAGTGAATCGGGTAAGTCATTTAGCAAAAAACATTGCTGACAGGAACAGTGATTGAACTCTTCTCAACGTTACAATTCTTTGTAACACGGAGGAAGTATATCGGCAACTGCTAGGCCGCAAACGCACCGTGCAAGCAATTCAGAATAAATTCAAATAAAGTAGTGGAAAGAGAACTATAGTGTGCAGTTACGACACATAATCCTGATTAAATATACCCACCTCGAATAAACGCCGGGACCTCAAACAAACGCCGGGACCCCGAATAAACGCCGGGGGCGTTTATTTAAACCTGGCCGCTTAGACCCGGCGTTTATTTGAACCCGGCGTTTAATCGATTTCGGTTGCCCCAGTTGTGTGATTTGAGACCATTTGGTGAAATGAAGCAGTGGTGACATTTTGACCAGCTTCTCCATTTGAGCCAGTTGTCACAACTAGCCACAATGTGGCAACCGGTTTAAATGACACAACTGTCTCATATAACCACATGGTCTGAAATTACACAACTGGCCCAACCAGTTCAAATGACAAAACTCATAACCAAATTGTCTTAAATCACCAATGTGGCTTACATCACCCAATGGTCTCAAATCACACAACTAGACCAAATGTGCATGGCAACTGGTTTAAATGACACAACTGGCCCAAGTGTGGCAACTGGTTTTTGTGACACAACTGGCTTGTATCACAAGATGGTTGGAAATCACACAACTGGCCCAAATGGGACAATCAGTTCAAATGACACAACTGGCTCTCATGACCAAATGGTCTGAAATCTCATGAGCCAGTTGTGTCTTTTGGTGACATGAGCCACTTATACCGGTTGCCACAATTCTTCAAATTGTAGATCTCAGGTCAAGAAATAAGTGCACAACAGTGTTCCTCACATGAAAACCAGCCTGTGTGCCAATGTTCAGCTAAATAGGAGCAATTTCGATTTTAACCTCAAATCATCACTTATGCCCTTTTTCCACCAGGCCCTTCAAATGGTTGCAACCCAGGAGTATCAGTCATCTGTTCACAAGTTTGGGAAGAGGCAGCTGTTGTAATATAATTTCATTAGCTATACTGCAATTTGCACTACCAACTTTTTGTGCTATTGTTCATGTAGGAGCTCTATCAAGATACTATGAAACAAAAAGGCAACAATATTTGGACAGTTTGCCAAGCAACAGAGATTCAGCGGAGAAGCAGATATTGGAGAAAAAGCTCACATCAAGGAGGAGAAGGGTAAGCTAACATGTATTTTCTTCCAAGAATAAACAAATTAGTTTCTAAAGAAACTGGTGCTGTGTTGCTTGGGAGTGAAGCATGAAAATTGGTTTTTATCAACTGATAACTAACTAGTTGATAACTAACGTAAATTGGCTAGTCCAGGGATGTAGCTAAAAGCTAGCTTATTTCACCAGCTGAAAGAAAGCTTACCGCCCGTTAAAATTGTACTAGAAAACAAAGACTTGGGGTGATTTTGAAGGTGCAAAAGTCAAGGCAAGCCTTTGCTTCTGTAAAAAGATCCAAAAAGCTGATGTTTCAAGTGCTAGTTCTTCATCAAAGTGAACAAAAGAATTGTGGATTGTATGTGGTCTATGTTTTAACATATACCCTTGGTAAATTTTTTTAATGTTATTTCACTAGGTTAATTTGCTTAGATTAATAATTTTTCCCTAGGTTAATTTTTAATTTCTAGCTTTCTGTGTTTTCCTGTTGCAGGGAAATGTTATTTACTGTATAACATTTAATATTTACCATGTGCAAAAACATACATTGGCAAGGAAGAAAAAAGAGGACCATTTCCATCAACATTAATGCAAAATTCCTTGATTCACTCTGATGAAGAGCTAGTCCTCAAATTGTCAGCTTTTGAATCTTTGTATGGAGGCCAATGTACCTTATCAACTCAGTCAATTGAACCAAATGTTCATGTTTCACCTCCCCCCCCCCCTGCCCCTACCAAGTTTCATTAGAAACCAACCCTATTATTCTTTTAGTTTGTTTTGTATATTTGAACTGCTCATAAGACCACACAAAGTGTGCAGTAAAGTTAAGATAACAGCTTGCCTACACCAGGTGTCAGAACAGTAGAAACAAAATCAGCTGGTTTCAGCTATAGCAATCTTAGTGTGAATGGATGAAAAATAGAATTGAAATTCACTCATTATATGGTCGAAGTTTCTAATTAAAGTTGAAAACTGGTAATTATGTGTTTAAAACGTGCTTTAAATTGTCATTAGTTAAAATTTGTTTCAATTGGCCATTTCTGTACTGTTCAAATACATGATGTGGTATCTTTTTGAAATCTGAACTTTTGACATCCTTGGTGATCTTTACTCACTGGCACTGTATGTACCATCTGTCTTTGCAGCTATTTGTAAAGCGCATAAAAGTTGCAACAGAGTCTGAAAGAGAGGCCTTGCAGCAACTAGATCCCCATTTTATGAGTGACGAGGAGGATGGGGAGGATGACCAAGCAGGACTTTGGGTGGTGAGGTCCCCACCCTGGCGCAGTGCAAGATTGTCTGCAATGATAAGATCCATACAGGAAAGGTGTGATTCACAGACCTCAACGTCACATCCATCAAATGCCCGAGTGCAAGGTGGGCCGTGTACTCGTCCCCCACCACCTACTTCTCCTCCATGGGCAGTGGCCACTGACATTACTGGCAGAGAGAACTCCAGGCCTTCAGCTACAGTCTCCCAGCAGTCACCATTTTCACAAAGAAATGATAGTGATGAAGAAGACTTGCATGACCAGGAGGAAATTTATGGGGTTTTGGACAGGGATACTCCTCCTGTATGACTAAGGCGTATCCGGAGGGTTTCCGATGATTAAGGGACAGAAATTGACTTAACTTTGAACTTTTAAGTTTTTTTTTCCTTTTACTTCGTTATTAGGACTAAATCACTAAAGGGCTCCAGGCAAGAACATCCTAAATGATTTTTTGTCCACCAGCTTTTTAACATTATGAGTTCAGATCCAAACAGTGCAAATCCATTCAGGGAAAAAAATTGTTTGGCCTGTGACATCCTGAATAAGTTTATCAGAATGAGTTTCTATGTCATTTTTGAAATGCACAAAACGTTTAACATGTTCTTGCCCATAGTCCTTCAATTTTATTTCATTTTTTGAGCTTGGAATTTTCATTTGCCTGATTTGAGAGAAGTATTCCATTTAGGTGTTGTATTGTCTTGTAAACTAACTTGCTTTTCAACAAACAACCAATAGAATGATCTTGAGCAGTGTAATATAGGCAGTGTTTTTAACATGAAAATTTTCAATCAAAAAAATTATAATAATAACATATCATAGTTTTATTTATTGTGAATTATCTGAATGTGTTGTTCCAGTTTTCCAATTAAAAGGATCAGACCTTTCTATCATATTTATTAAAATCTTTTTGCAAGGATGTAAATATAGTTTCTGTTATCCATTTTAGAATCTGTTTAACAGAATTTTTTCAATTGAAAATATTTTTTGGAACTATTTGTTTATGCCAATAGACACTGAATAGACTATTAAGTTATACAGTTATTACTTTAAGTGGCCAATTTTCTATCAAATATGGTTTCAACTCATAAATTATATTCATTTTGCTGTATAGTAGTGGTTGCCAAATTAAAGTTTTTTCAATTTACCATTGTTGTTGTTCTTGGTGTCAGACTACAAAATGATTGGTTGGGGTAGAAGGCGTGTGGGAAATAATAAATGAGTTACGAGAGATTCCAATAGCTTTTAACCGTACTTATCGTGCGTATGTAATGAGGAGCCTGGAAACTTCACGTACCGTGGAATTTCACTAAGATAAAAACTTGGAAACTAAACGTGCCGTGGAATTTCAATGCAAATAAAACCTGGAAATTTCACGTGCCGTGGAATTTTAATGCAGCAAAATCTGGAAACTTCACGTGCCGTGGAATTTCAATGCAAATAAAACCTGGAAATTTCACGTGCCGTGGAATTTTAATGCTAATAAAACCTGGAAATTTCACGTGCCGTGGAATTTCAATGCAAATAAAACCTGGAAACTTCACGTACCGTGGAATTCCAATGCAATAAAAAGCTTGAAAACTTCACGTACCGTGGAGTTTCAATGCAATAAAGCTTAAAAACTTCACGTACCGTGGAATTGTAATGTGGAAACTTCACGTGCCGTGAAATTTCAATGCAGTATAACGCCTGGAAACTTCACGTACCGTGAAGTTCCGAAAAGGAAACCTGAGGGACGTGTTTCGTATCGAACTTTTTCGAATGACGGAAAAATCGTTCCTGTAGACAGAGAAGAAGTTGCTCAATTTTATCTGATGTGCCTGGTATATGGTACGCCATTATTCTGAACAAATCTAGAAAAATAAGAAAATATACGGACCTTGACACGCCACATTTCAATGATGTGTCCGGGTATCGGATTTTCCATGACTCGGAAAAAGTTCGACTCGGTGAGAATACGGGTCCTGACACTCGATGTACACGCCACGTGTCTTGAACATGGTACCTCCGGATTCGCCCGCATTTTTTAAGAATACGGGTTCGTATTGGGTAATTTCAGGACCTTGACACACGCTATTTTACGCAGTGGTAGCATCACTGCACACGATACTTGACAAGGTACAGATGGTTGCCCGCCGTAGTGTACTGCGCAAGATGTAGCAAACGTTGTTAAACATTCACTCCGTTATTGTGTTTTCCAGGTCGATTCCAAAATTAAACGAGACGCAGGGCATTTCTTTGTTGTTATACACTACCAAGGAAACCCAGGGCACTGGTGTCTTTTGGTAATTACCTCCATTATTTATATCACTGCTATCATAAAAACATGTATGACTTAAATACGTGTGAACGATTCTACCGTACATGGTGTTCAGTGAATGCACTATATAGACGTCCATGATGGTATCTGTTCACATTTTCCTCCAGTATACGTGTCCAAGAGAGTGCCGAATGGTTTATCTGGATCCACTGGGACACAGTTCGAGGGCACGCCAAAGTTTCGAGGTTGCGAGGTACGCTAGCTAGGTTGTACTAAATCAATACTACTTCATACTAAGTAAGGGAGTTAAGTTGCCGTGACCAGCACGTTTCTTTACTCGTCTACAGATATTTTTTCCAACGAATGGCAGAGAAGGATGGTAACGAAATAAAGTGGTCGGAATGGACGTACGAAAATCTGAAGGTAAGTATACCAACTTGTAGCTAATAACTTGGTTGTTATACAGTAATTGTTATACGTTCCCTACCTTAAATGTCCTGACTTTGTTTTTACAGGGAGTCCATGGATTACCCACACAGAAAAACAGTGTCGACTGTGGAGTTTTTGTATGCATGGTAGGAGAATATTCCAAGTGATGAATCATCGGCATAGCGTTAGCTGAGCAATCCCTTTTGCGGAATCACGGAAGGAAAATCTCACCTCGCGCGTGCATCATCCGGTACCGCCAATCCGTAACTGCCAATTCCCATTATACGGTATAATGGGAATTGCCTGCCCGCTAAAAAGTATTGATCGACTTTAACAAACGGACGAAAACAATCGCAATTTAGTCCAAAAGTGGTTTTCCAAATAAATGGTATGAGCGGGTTAACAGTTTTAATCTTGTTCGACTCCTTGTAGCCTACCCGCGAGCCAAAGCTTACAATGAAATAAAATAATGCAGTCTCTTAACATGAAATTACTAATTACATCTATATCTGTGATCGTATGCCTGGTGAATATCTCACAATCAGTATGTGTGTTTCACAGTATGTTCTATCCATCGTCCTTGGAAGGGGATTTTGTTTTTCTCAGGTAACAAAATTTCCGATTTACTTTAAGGTAAGGCTACACCCCCAAAGTAAACGATCTCAACGCAGTTAACATTACCGCATCAGCCAAATATTGTCTCTTCCTTGTTTGCGTTATTATAATTGTGCATTTACATTAGAAGTTGTTACCGAAGTCAAGCAACCTGAAAGCTTTCGAATGTCATATCAACATACCGTTATCGCACCTAACAGCCGAAATTACTCGGTATTGATTTGCTACACATTGTAATTCATGCCATGCAGAGGTATTATGTAATGTAATGGAGAATTCTGAAAATGCTTTCTGCTGCTTCAAAGTAAAAACTTTGAAATTGCAGTACATTTTCAATTGAGATTATGGTTCATAAACCAATAAGAGTTTCTTCAATCCTGTGTCCAATGATTTCTCTAAACAAGCCGCTCTTTCTCTGATACAGGTGGATATTCCCGAGCTGCGATACCAATTGGCGTATGAGATTTTGCAGCAGGAACTGATGTAAGTCATCCAAAAGGGTGAAGTTGTTCATTTATGGGAATGATGGACTATTCACACGACCTTCTGTGTTGTTCTAGGCCGGCGACGAAGACACTTTTCGAGGGAGCAGTCCATCCTGTCCACAAGGAGAGAATGGTTTGTATAAAAGCGTCTTGCTGTGTAACATATCAAGTAGGTTTTAACCGATTCAGATGCGGCTGAGACTTTAGCGTACGACGGCTAAGGTAACAGTAAGCACATTCCTGGTCTCCTTACCTAAATTGGCTGGTTAAATTTTGTTTGTTATCACGGGTTAAAAGGTTGCATTCAGTAATTGTCATGCTAACGTTAGACACGAAGATGAAGCAATCATTAATTTTTAACATGCATTTGTCGTGTTATTGCAGTGGAAATGCCAAATGCAGATTTTCCATTGGTCGCAAAAAAGAAACAAGACCAGAGCCGTACCTCTGGGGATGCTAAAGAGCCTATCGACGTGGCATTAGAAAAAGTGAGCCTTTTGTGTGAGGAACTAGACAAAATTGAGAAAGTGATGAAAGAGGAAGAGGAAAAACCATCGGAACCTGAAGTTCAAAGGACATATCGCTATGAATTGTCCGCTGAAGAAGCTAAACGTAGAGTGGCAGGAATGAGGGATTACCTCAATTCAATAGCAATCACACCATTTTCAGAAGCCTTGCCTCCACCGCATTTAGAGCGACACCAAGCTTACATGCGTGGATATCTCGACTCTTTTAAAAAGCTGGAAACAGTGCTTCTGGGGATGGCATGTTTTCCTTATCCGGTTATAGAAGCCATTATGAACGCCACCCATGACCTGTTCCAACCAAAACCGAGGAAACGCTCTCCTGGTGAGAAAAATAGAATTTGTGCCTTTCTTTCCCACAACGCCGGTGTATGACTACGAACTGCCCTCAAACATACCGGGCCATCTGACATATGTCAGCCACGTCCTGGTGCACGAAGCCATAACCAAGCTGGTAATGGACATCGAAGGATGCGACTATCTAACCGCGACAGGTTTTGCTCTGGAACTGGACAAACCAAGTAGTACTCCTTATGGAAACAGATGGGCAGGTTTGCTTGCTGAGGCTCGTCAAGGAAAGGAAGTGAAAAAGAAAAGCAAACGAAAACAAAGGCAACCTAAAAGATTACTCAAGAAAAGATAACTGAAATGTTAATTCAAACGCGTTTTAACTTCAGTTAACAAAAACGTAGAGTACCAAGAGTGAAGGATTACCTCAGTTCGAAAGACAATATGTAACAAATGATGGCTAACAGTCCGTTGATTCATGCGACGAGACGGGAGCCTAATTAATTAAATCTGTGTAATGTTCAAGATAAGCATATAGTCAATATCTGTAATGTGTCAATAGGGTATAATCTCTTGCTGTCTTTTGTAACCGTGGGATTTCAAAAGTTGTACTAAAAAATGCCACGTGATGTCCAGGAGAGTAGATTTTGATATTTTGATATAGCAATATCGCATAAAGTCTAATCGGACTATTGAATACCCAGAAAGAGCTATTCAGCTTCATATGTTGTATTATGAGACGTGGTGGAAAGATAAGGACATCTATCTGAAGTGCGAAGCATGTCATCACAAGAGAAGGGAAAGAAACGAAACCGAGACATCCACAGATGGCATACTGAATCAAAGTAGTTTAACAGGAAGTGTCATTTGTTACCGGGAAAACTCCCCAAAAATAGTTATTCAATTGTAAAAGGGGTAATACGTGACAAGGTAGGAAATCTATGTGAAGTTTAGAGCATGTTATAAGACGCAACTGAGACATCGAGAGATGAAATACTGAGCCAAAGTAGTTGAACAGGAAGTGTCAATTGTTACCGGAAAAATAACCAAAATATAGTTATTCAATTTTAAAAGTGGTATTACGTGACAAGCTAAGGTAGGAAATCTATGTAAACTTCAGAACATGTTATTGCAACAAAAGGTAAAGAGACGGAACTGAGACATCAAGAGATGGCATACTGAGCGAAAGTAGTTTAACAGAAAGAGTGTCGTTTGTTACTCGGTAAAGAAACGAAAAATAGTTATTCATTTGCGAAAGTGGTACTACCTGACAACATGGCGGCATGTAAAGAAATGTATGTGAAGTTCAGAGCATTATTTGCTACCGGGAAAAGAACCAAAAAATAGTTATTCAATTTGAAAGGTGGTATTACGTAACAAGATGTTGATCACGAGAGGAAATGTATGTGAAGTTCAGAGCATGTTATTGCAAGAAAAGGTAAAGAGACGAAACTGCAACATCGAGAGATGGTATATTGAGCCATACTAGTTTAATAGGATGTTTTATTTGTTACCGGGAAAAGAAAACAAAATTAGTTATTCAATTTTAAAGGTGGTATCACGTGACAACATGGCCGCCAGGAAGGGAAATCTATGTGAAGTTCAGAGCTTGTCACCCTACGAAAAGGTAAAAAGATGGAAATGAGACATGGAGAGATGGAATACTGCACAAGAGTAGTTTAACACAAAATGTCAATTGTTACCGGGAAAAGAAACAAAAAATAGTTATTCAATGTTAAAAGTGGTATTACGTGACAAGGTAGGAAATCTGTGTCAAGTTCACAGCATTTTATTGCAATAAAAGGATAAAGAGACGGAACTGAGACATCGAGAGATGGAATACTGAGCCAAAGTAGTTTAACACGAAGTGTCAATTGCTACCGGGAAAAGAAACAAAAAATAGTTATTCAATGGTAAAAGTGGTATTACGTGACAAGGTAGGAAATCTGTGTCAAGTTCAGAGCATTTTATTGTAATAAAAGGATAAAGAGACGGAACTGAGACATCGAGAGATGGAATACTGAGCCAAAGTAGTTTAACACGAAGTGTCAATTGCAACCGGGAAAGGAAACAAAAAATAGATATTCAATGTTAAAAGTGGTATTACGTGACAAGGTAGGAAATCTGTGTCAAGTTCAGAGTATTTTATTGCGAAAAAAGGTAAAGAAACGGAACTGAGACATCGAGAGATGGAATACTGAGCCAAAGTAGTTTAACACGAAGTGTCAATTGCAACCGGGAAAAGAAACAAAAAATAGTTATTCAATGTTAGAAGTGGTATTACGTGACAAGGTAGGAAATCTGTGTCAAGTTCAGAGCATTTTATTGCAATAAAAGGTAAAAAGATGGAAATGAGACATGGAGAGATGGAATACTAAGCCAAAGTAGTTTAACACGAAGTGTCAATTGTAACCGGGAAAAGAAACAAAAAATAGTTATTCAATGTTAGAAGTGGTATTACGTGACAAGGTAGGAAATCTGTGTCAAGTTCAGAGCATTTTATTGCAATCAAAGGTAAAGAGACGGAACTGAGACATCGAGAGATGGAATACTGAGCCCAAGTAGTTTAACACGAAGTGTCAATTGCAACCGGGAAAAGAAACAAAAAATAGGTATTCAATGTTAAAAGTGGTATTACGTGACAAGGTAGGAAATCTGTGTCAAGTTCAGAGCATTTTATTGCAATAAACGGTAAAGAGACGGAACTGAGACATCGAGAGATGGAATACTGAGCCCAAGTAGTTTAACACGAAGTGTCAATTGCTACCGGGAATAGAAACAAAAATAGTTCTTCAATGTTAAATGTGGTATTACGTGACAAGGTAGGAAATCTGTGTCAAGTTCAGAGCATTTTATTGCAATAAAAGGTAAAGAGACGGAACTGAGACATCGAGAGATGGAATACTGAGCCAAAGTAGTTTAACACGAAGTGTCAATTGCTACCGGGAAAAGAAACAAAAAATAGTTATTCAATGTTGAATGTAGTATTACGTGACAAGGTAGGAAATCTGTGTCAAGTTCAGAACATTTTATTGCAATAAAAGGTAAAGAGACGGAACTGAGACATCGAGAGATGGAATACTGAGCCAAAGTAGTTTAACACGAAGTGTCAATTGCTACCGGGAAAAGAAACAAAAAATAGTTATTCAACGTTAAAGGTAGTATTACCTGACAAGGTAGGAAATCTGTGTCAAGTTCAGAGCATTTTATTGCAATAAAAGGTAAAGAGACGGAACTGAGACATCGAGAGATGGAATACTGAGCCAAAGTAGTTTAACACAAAGTGTCAATTGCCACCGGGAAAAGAAACAAAAAATAGTTATTTAATGTTAAATGTGGTATTACGTGACAAGGTAGGAAATCTGTGTCAAGTTCAGAGCATTTTATTGCAATAAAAGGTAAAGAGACAGAACTGAGACATCGAGAGATGGAATACTGAGCCCAAGTAGTTTAACACGAAGTGTCAATTGCTACCGGGAAAAGAAACAAAAAATAGTTATTCAATGTTAAATGTGGTATTACGTGACAAGGTAGGAAATCTCTGTCAAGTTCACAGCATTTTATTGCAATCAAAGTTGAAGAGACGGAACGGAGACATCGAGAGATGGAATGCTGAGCCAAAGTAGGTTAACACGAAGTGTCAATTGCAACCGGGAAAAGAAACAAAAAATAGGTATTCAATGTTAAAAGTGGTATTACCTGACAAGGTAGGAAATCTGTGTCAAGTTCGGAGCATTTTATTGCGAAAAAAGGTAAAGAGAAGGAACTGAGACATCGAGAGATGGAATACTGAGCCAAAGTAGTTTAACACGAAGTGTCAATTGCTACCGGGAATAGAAACAAAAAATTGTTATTCAATGTTAAATGTGGTGATTACGTGACAAGGTAGGAAATCTGTGTCAAGTTCAGAGCATTTTAGTGCAATCAAAGGTAAAGAGACGGAACTGAGACATCGAGAGATGGAATACTGAGCCAAAGTAGTTTAACACGAAGTGTCAATTGCAACCGGGAATAGAAACAGAAAATAGGTATTCAATGTTAAAAGTGGTATTACGTGACAAGGTAGGAAATCTGTGTCAAGTTCAGAGTATTTTATTGCAATCAAAGGTAAAGAGACGGAACTGAGACATCGAGAGATGGAATACTGAGCCAAAGTAGTTTAACGTGAAGTGTCAATTGCTACCGGGAATAGAAACAAAAAATAGTTATTCAATGTTAAAAGTGGTATTACGTGACAAGGTAGGAAATCTGTGTCAAGTTCAGAGCATTTTATTGCAATAAAAGGTAACGAGACGGAACTGAGACATCGAGAGATGGAATACTGAGCCAAAGTAGTTTAACACGAAGTGTCAATTGCAACCGGGAATAGAAACAGAAAATAGGTATTCAATGTTAAAAGTGGTATTACGTGACAAGGTAGGAAATCTGTGTCAAGTTCAGAGTATTTTATTGCAATCAAAGGTAAAGAGACGGAACTGAGACATCGAGAGATGGAATACTGAGCCAAAGTAGTTTAACGTGAAGTGTCAATTGCTACCGGGAATAGAAACAAAAAATAGTTATTCAATGTTAAAAGTGGTATTACGTGACAAGGTAGGAAATCTGTGTCAAGTTCAGAGCATTTTATTGCAATAAAAGGTAAAGAGACGGAACTGAGACATCGAGAGATGGAATACTAAGCCAAAGTAGTTTAACACGAAGTGTCAATTGCTACCGGGAATAGAAACAAAAAATAGTTATTCAATGTTAAATGTGGTATTACGTGACAAGGTAGGAAATCTGTGTCAAGTTCAGAGCATTTTATTGCAATCAAAGGTAAAGAGACGGAACTGAGACATCGAGAGATGGAATACTGAGCCCAAGTAGTTTAACACGAAGTGTCAATTGCTACCGGGAAAAGAAACAAAAAATAGTTATTCAATGTTAAATCTGGTATTACGTGACAAGGTAGGAAATCTGTGTCAAGTTCACAGCATTTTATTGCAATCAAAGTTGAAGAGACGGAACTGAGACATCGAGAGATGGAATACTGAGCCAAAGTAGGTTAACACGAAGTGTCAATTGCAACCGGGAAAAGAAACAAAAAATAGCTATTCAATGTTAAAAGTGGTATTACGTGACAAGGTAGGAAATCTGTGTCAAGTTCAGAGCATTTTATTGCAATAAAAGGTAAAGAGACGGAACTGAAACATCGAGAGATGGAATACTGACCCAAAGTAGTTTAACAGGAAGTGTCATTTATTACCGAGAAAATAACCAAAACATAGTTATTCCATTGCTAATGTTGTATCGCGTGAACGAAATAGACAATGTTTGAGGTTTCTATAGCCTAAATCAGATCAAGAAATAATTACCGAGCACTAAAGTATCAAGAGATGAGATCCGTTTTACAACATCATTAATTCTAAAGAAAATTGAGATTCGGCGATAGCACCGATCAACAGTTATTTGATCATGCATTCCCAAATATTTATTTTTTGCTCTGAATACTAAGTCCCAAGACTGAACTAAATCAACAAATCAACAGTTCTTTGCGCATTTGCTCCGTGACGTTGCGCATGTGCGCAACTCACAGTTTTAGCAATGGTGTAAGGTAATCTTTTCAATGGCTGAAAGAGATTTATCAGTTTCTTAAAAGAAACGAATTGGCAGCATACTTCTAAGGAGTGAATTGGCAGCTGGGGAATTGGCAGTGAATTGGCAGCTAACTTCAGCCCGGTTATTCCAAGAGACTTCTGTACACTGAAGGTCATGTGATATTAACTTTCTCAATCTAGTAATCTACAGACTAGGGCAATTGCTCTTTGTCTTTTCATAAACCATGTATACATACACCTGTGAAGAAGACGAAATTAGAAAGAAACAGTTCTTGAGTAATATCACATGACTTACATGTACATTGGAAAAAAAAGCAAACAAACAAACATTCCAGCTATAAAATACAGGACGTCCATTGATCGGCGCATAATTATTATTAATATCGAACAGAGTAAATTAAATCTTCATTTAAATAGATTGAAAGCAGACTCTTACCTTTCATTTACCACATTAGCATTTGAACAGGCCACACTCCTGTGCCTGAGCTATAAAAACTCAACTGGACTGACAACGAAGTTGATGTCTGCAATTCATGTAGACAACGTTTGTGGAACAAACTCATCATAAGCTTGTCCTTGAATAAGAGAAGCCAAAGTTGAATATTCGCTTCATATCGAACTGATGCGAGCGGTGTCTTTGTCGAAGTTCTCCTCCTCAGGATTGCTACCGTTGAAAATACGAATTTGGAAGAATTTCCGTTCGCGATTTCCACTCAGGCCGCCGAAATGGAAAGATTCCTAACGAATTTCCTCCCAACCTCAAGGGGCAGTCTCGTTCCCAGGTTGCTCTCAGGTTTACAGGAAAGGTGATTGGACGTTTTGAATATCAGAAGATGATTTGATTGGTTCAAGTATTTTATGGATGACACATTAATTTCCGTTTGAGAAGACGCGCCATTCGATTTTCTGTGCCTGGTTCAATGTTCGTTTAATTTGTCAAGAACATTGTGTTTTACATCGTTTTTCTTTTCTCTCGACGTACACGAGCGCGATTAGACTTACCATAAAGGTCAGTGCGTTAATCTGAGGCACGCTTCTTCATTGCTGCCATGATTTGAATTCTTCAAAGCAGCAGAACTCGTGACAGCAGCTCTAACTGGCCTAATGGAGTGTTCTAAATGGTAGGTGTTTAAGTGTTTGATTCTAACTGCAGTATTTATACAACAGCGACATATTACAAACAGTTCAGTGGCGGTGTTTGCGTCTCCTCTGTTTGAATCGGTTATATGGAATGTTCACAAAGATCCCAGCGTTCATGAACATAAGCTTTATAAGCTCACTGAACTTTTGAAAGTACATGTTTCTCAGAGTAATGGGAGTAGCTGGGTTGATTGATTAGCCTACACTACGAGTAGTCTCTGAAAATCGCCGCCCGCGAGGAGGCACAAGACACTGAAGGGAAGAGAGAAAATAAACTTTTTTTAAAATATTTGATTCACTTGGAATATTTACTGCCTACTCAAAACTTAACCTTAACAATATTAAAATCACAGACAAGCAACCCTGTGTTGCCTGCTACTCCAGTCACAGCCTGCCCACAACTCTATAACAGTTTGACTGGGCTGACACATACAGCCAGTGCTGTTTGAATGGTTTGTTTGACAGAATTCTATTCCAAGTGAATTTTGTATTGGACATAGCAGTGAAAATAGGGAGCTTGCACAATGACAGCACCAAAAAACACTAGCTTTAATGAGCAAAAAACAACTCTGCATGTGCATCACACTTTTAGGTACAATCATTTCCTTGCTATCCTCTCCATAACTACATGTCCAAAAAAACACGAAATTACCTAATATGCATTTTATGGAGGACTTGAATTAACAAGCAATTTAAATGCCACCCCTACAATTCCACTCCAAGAAAATACACCTACATTTGACAAGTGTAGCAAGTTAGAATCACTGCAACAATGTTTAAAAGATCACATAAACTCTTTATAACTGGTAATGTCTCCAGTGCTGCTGTTGTCATGTTTGTGTAAACTCCCCAATAATGGTAAAGATGCACTGGCTATCAACTTGCCTTGGAGGTGTAGTGTGCATGTAAGATTTTTGTCTTCTTTATTTTATCATGGATGAAATGAAACAATCTAAAGTATGTTTTTCTGTTTTAACTTCAGATCAAGATACAATAAATTATTGAGATATTTAAATTTCAAGTACTGAATATAAGAAAATGAATTAATAATGTCTCTCTTATATTGTTAACCTAAAACAGGCTAGAGAAGCATGCAAGATTAAAATGTATACCAGTCTCTCTGCACCTCTGATGTGACGACAGATTTTACAAGGCCAACATACACCAGTACATAGTATAAGTATAAATAAATATTTAAAAACCTAGAACTTTTATTTAGTTACATGTACAAAACTCATAGTGTATTATACTGATCGGGGGCCAGTTGCATAAAACCTAATGTCTGGCATTAAAATATAGGAGTTTGACTGGGCCTAACGTCAGACATTAGCTGTTTCATGTTAAAAGTCAGCACACACGAGGGGACTAGTCCCTGCAACTAGTCTGGGGGACCAAAATTTGGTCCCTGCGACTAGTCCCACAAACTATGCTTGGTCTGTTCATGTGAACTCTTCATGGGACAAGTCCCTGCGACTGAATGAAAATATTTCGTTGGATCTTTTAAATGCTTTTTTCCAGTTGGCCTGGAGAATAATTTTTTTGTCTGTATTGGGAGTAACACATTGACTTATGGATGAACAGTGTGCGGTTTTATTGAGCCGAATTACTGTACTGTTGAGGACCGCTCCATTTTTCGTCTTCACATTTTGGTGAATTTCAGTAAGAGCACCCTGAATTTTACTATTTTGCTGTTAACAGGTCCCCACGTGTAAACCCTTCAAGGGACTTGTCTGCGCAACTAGTCCCATCGTGTAAACATTACAGGAGACTAGTCGCTGCAACAAGTCCCTGTGACTAGTCCCCTCGTGTGTGCCGACCTTAAGTTTTATGCAACTGGCCCCTGTATGTTACACTGTACATGTATCTTGGATTTTGAACTTAAATGGATATTCAGAGAGAAGGACATGTTTCATACATGTAAGTCTTGTCAGTAAGATTAATGCTATTCCAGTTTACCTTGTTTCATGGGGCTAGCTACACAGATTTTGGCCACATTTGAATTTCTCTTATGGCTTGGGCTACCATCAAAAATGTTGTTACAACCACAGTTTGATATTTTCCTTAGAGCGGTTTACGTTAATTTTTTTTATCCTTATTATTATTGCAAAAGGCAGGATGCATAATTTTTTCGCATCTCTTTTCAACCTGCATAACATGTTGTTGCTAAGTTAGACTGTTTTATATCCATGTAAGCAGGTACAATCTTGTTTGCATGTTCTGTTGTTTCCAAACTCCATGGATGTTGTCCCTTTTTTACATGTTATGTAGATCAGAATAGTTTCAATCAAAGACAAAAAATTGGTTTTATCAACTGCATGTCATTTGATAATTAAATATAAATTATACTGTAGCTGACATTTTGAGCACTATCCCTTTTATTCATTTTATTCATGGGCACAGATCAACCTCATTCCCAAGGTCTCTCTTCTCCACCCTGGGAACGAGGTTGGGCCAGGGGCACCGTTTTTTGCAACTTACATGTATCTGAGTTCAGTGAATTTAAGTATTTTAAGCCATTGAACTAAATGCAGAATTTTGCATCCTGTATTCACTGCTTAATAACTTTTTGCTGAAATTTATTCGTATAACCAACTGCAGAATTTCTGCATCTTAGCTCAGTGCAGTGAATTTGAGTGTATTAAGCCACTGAAGAAGATGCAGAATTTCTGCATCCTATTGGTATTCACCGCTTAATAAGTATAGTTTTTGCTAAGTTGTATTCATTTTATCAGGCGCAGTATTGCTGGCATCTTAGTTCAGTGCAGTGAATTTGTATAGTTTTTGCTGCATCTCAACTCAGTGCAGTGTATTATTTAGCCACTGAACAAGATGCAGAATTTCTGCATCTATTGGTAAGAGCAGAACTGTAAGGCACACTTTATACTGAATGGAAAATTGTGTTGTTCAATTATAAGCATTCTTTACTGAACCAGTTTGGTTGTTTGTTGTGAGAATATACGATTTACAATGAATACGGTAGAGGTGTCGAGGAATATCCCAATTCTCAACGGAAATACTAAGAAAATCGTAAGTTTGGAAAAAGGCATTTTAGTTTGGAACGCGTTAGACAGGCGCTCTTAATATATTTCGGACTTTATGATCGGGTTTATCATTTATGAGTTAACAAGTAAACAGTCACATGAAGGGAAAGGCTCAAGGCTGAAGGCAATTGATGAACGCACAGGCCATGTGACCGAATGAAAGGTTACAAAACGAACGAACGAAAGTAGTGAACTGAACGAACGAACAAACCCGACAATCGAAAGAGTGAAATGCCAACCAAACAAACGGAAAATGGACTTATAGCACGAACAAACGCCAGCAAACTCGGCAACTCAACAAATGGCTGAATACACTTATCTCTTTTCAAAACAAACAAAAGCAGTGCCAGTTTGGTTCACCATACTGAAAAGTATTTTTGGGCGGCTTTAATAAAGATTAGTAGAAATTGATTTGATAATGCCATTGAGAAAAAGAAAAAAAAATGGAAGATTAAATGTGTATTAACTTTTTACAACTATTTTAGTGAGCTCGCCAAAACTTAAGTTACATACCGCATAGAATGATAACGGGAAAACTGTTTAGTCTGCTCAGAAGGTCTGTCATTCTCGTCAGGGGCACAGTGAACAGACCTGGTGGAGAGTTATAAAACGCAACCGAAATTTTGAAACGCGCGGAAGAAAAATTATACGTAAGAAACGGGGAGAAATTCTAAAATTTTCCGCTATTAGGGTAAAACTCTCTGACCACACGTTTCAAGCTGTGGTACCACAGCTGGCCCTACGTGCCTGAGCTGACAGTTATCATTCTACACAGTTAACTACAAATTAAAATGTTTGCTGTACCTTGCTGAAGGTTGTTTGAGTTTTCTGCTCCGATATTTTTGCGCAGTACAAAGGACAGCGTCGTCACTGGTCAATTGCAACTTAAGATTCGGTTAACACAGAGGTTTACAGGTGAAACAAGGTTGCAAAGGAAACTTGAAATAGAGTGCTTTCAAAATCATTGTTAGAAGACAGTTGCACATCGCGAGAAATCACAGCCAAGGGAAAAACAACCTCGTCCTGTCGTTCTGATTTTATGGCTTGCGCCATTCGCTTGTACGCGCGACTTAAGGTGGCTTACTACAGTTTTTCTGAGACACAATTGCGCGCGCTGAGAAATTCTTTCTGACGCCATTTTTTTTTTCGCGCGTGCACTACTTTACGCCATCATCGAGAAAAAGCTGAAAACACCTCTGAGATCTGGCTTGTAGAAATAGCTCGTGGCGTCCTATTAACATTCTTCAACATGAATGGACGAAGTCTTGAAGCAGTTAGTGAGCGCTACCGGTATAAAATATCTGTAAAACCTTGACAAAAACCTCGAGAAGTTGTTTTAAAAATTCCTGTTTCTCGCACGCGCTATATTGCGCTATTTCAGCGCTCGCTTAAGTTGCACGCATGCTCCGTTTTGCGCACGAAGGAGGTCGCAAAAAAATTGCAAATCGACTTTTTTTACCCCAATCTACTCGAAAACTGACCGTATAACCCACAGTAAAAAATTCAGAATCAATTCATAGTAGTAAGTTTCACCTGTAGACAAAATATTAGCAAAATCTGTAAGAGAGATTTTTAGAAATTCTCAAAAAAGCGAAAATTCGACATTTTCTTCATTAGCAAAAATTCTGCCTTACAGATTTGCATTTTCTTTTGCACAGTTGTTTATTTACAGCCACTTTCCAAATCCTGAAAAATTGAGGTAGGGTCGTACGGCTAGATTTTGAGAAAAAAGCCCTAAAAACGTCTAGTGTCCAGTCCCCTTATAGCACTCGGTCTGTTATATTTGATATTTTCTAAGCTTCTCGTATTTCCTATACAGGATAAATGAGGGTTAATATCATTTCTTTTAACAGTTGTAGCAACAAATTACCCAAAAGAAAACTCCTGTTAGCTTTAAACTAGAGTTTTAAAAAGGTTATCTTTCTCTTCTGAAAACTGTAGTAAGCCACCTTAAAATCCAAACAGCAGATGCAAGACGTCACGGAATAAGCGCGCGCGCGAAAATACGGCGAGAGAAATAGTATTTACGCGGGAAATGAACTCCTTCATTTTCATTAGTTCAATTGTTTAAATGAGATTATTTAAATTCGGTTAAAGGAAACAATTTGTAGATAGAAATATTCTCAAGTGTAGTGGGGGAAAATGGAAAATATTCTGGGAAACAATACTCCTAAATTTTGCATGAAAATTTTTTTAACATTATTTTGTTGTTATAAACAACTGGTTTAATAATAATGGTTAACTAGGCGAAATTCAATCTTCTCTAGACTTACTATTCATTATTTTAGCATTTTGTTTATTAGAAATGCTGGAAAATATTGAAATTTAAGAGAATAAAAAGATAGCAACAAAACCACAGAAAGTATCGGGCCATGAGGCGCCTCCCCAGATTCATTCCAAACCGATTTTACAGAAAATAGCAATATCAATAAGGACGCCACAATGCGAAATCAATAAGGATACCGCAATGCGATACCAATAAGGACAACACAATGCAATACCAATAAGGATACTACAGTGCCAGTTTTCTGTGGCCTTGGTTCAATGTCGTTCTACAGATTTACCAACGCACGTTATCGTATGATTGTAACGCCTATTCGTTAGTAGGGATCTGACACAACTTGACCCCCGGTGGAATAAAAATTTTAGGTCAGACATGGTCCGCCATATGATGGAACTGATGTCCGGGCATATGGGACAGTCTCAGCCTGAGTGAACTACAAATCTAGCTGGGGGGCAAAACTTCAGAAATATCGATTCTGGTTTGTTTCACGAATTCAGACTGGTTTGGATTGACGGGCTTTTTTGCCCTCAAATTTGATTTCTGCTTAAATGGCTAGTATTCATGGGGCTACAAAGGTCCTGCAACCAAATAAAAACAACGTGAAGTAAATCAACCAGCTTCAGGGAAACCACACTGCCCTACAACAAGTCTCCTTGAGCGATTCGGTCGCTGGGACATATTTCAGATCGCTACAACAATTCCCTCGTGTGGACTGTGCAGGGGATGGGCACAAGCTCTCTGTTGGGGGTGTGGTGTGTCCCTGGTGCTTACGGGCTTAGCCTCCGATCAGGCGTTCTTTTCTTTTTTGGCTGGCACAGAAACATACCCTGCAAGCAGAGGTTTCTTGGTCGCCCTGTGTTCCGGCGGGCAAATTAGTAGCCTCTGCGCAAAACCGTTCCATGATTTCCTTTCATGCATGCGCAACATTTCGTCATAGGTATCGACACTTCCTTTCTTGCATATTTTGCACGCTGTAAATGGTTTGAACTCAGGGATCATATCATAAGTCGGTGAAGTATGATCGTCCGGGTGAGTGTAATCCTGGGAAGGACAGTTTATGGTGACAGTGACTGAACGTTTTGACAACCTGAATGGAAGTCATCATCAGAGCACGCGTGCTCAGAAACGCCATGCATAAAAGCGTTCCTTGCATCCGGTTTATTTGAGTGTTACCTTAAACTCCGGATATATATAAATCTTTGTAAAATAAAGCTTTAATAATTGCTGCCTTGTCTCTCTGCTGATTTTCCTGAGCTGGGAGAAGTGTTAAAAAATAATAAAAATGCGAAACTGTCGCGTACAAGAAGTTTGCAAGCGTATAACAGCGTGCGCACTTTTTGACAACATCAACGACATGCGTCAGTTTTAAACCGGTTAAGAGCCGGTTACAAATCAGTATTTTTAATTAATTCGTCCAAAATCCTGGACGGCTGCAGATCAAAGAATCGGACGGTTTTCTGCAGACCCATGGTTACTTATTCGCCCTCCGGAATATAGTGCGACCAAGAAGCCTCTGCTTGCAGGGTAATAGGAACAAGAAAGTGTGGGAGCAAAATCATTCTGAATTCAATTCAGTCTTTTCTCTTGGGGGCGCCTGTCCCAGGTGATCACAGGCTGGGGCAGGGGTTGATATTCGTCATGCCTAAACCAGCTGAAATTTCAGCCCGGGCTGAAATTCGTCATTCGACATAAAACGACGTCTTTAGAATTTGATAATGAAAAAAGTAATAATGGGCAATATGTGTCCTCTGTAGAGGAGAGTGTGTCTTACAGGTTGCCATGACTACATTTAAGAAATGAGTGTAACAGGGGACGAACGTTTGTCTCTGTTTCAAACAGCTGCCTTTTCAATGCAGTAAACTAGACACAGATCAAGGAAATGGCTGTAAATTATGCAACCATCATTCTTTGAGCTCCTGAAACACCAAAAACACTAAACAATGCCAAAAGAGAAGAAAGCCTTGCTAATTGCCTCATGAGGGGATTGAATGCCATGTCAAATGCTGTCGGTGTGGCGTTCAAAAGATTTCACCCCAAAGCCGTGAAAACTTTTGTCCAAGAAATATCAGCAACGATTACCTAATTTCAGAATTTGATATTTAATTATTATACTCACCATTGTTGGATATGAGCTGATGAGATGAGGGTATTTATCTCTCACATATCCAGAGCGTTCATGATGACCAAAGAAAGATAATAGAAGCATAAACTGTCTCGGACTTTCTGGGTCTTTTATGTGGATAAAAAGGACTTTTTTAGGCCACGTTCCGGAACGCTAAACCTTTTTTGGTCCAGTTTTTTGGTCCTAATGGAACTTTTTGTTGGGCATTAAAATTTACCTCATTCGCACATGACAATAACATTCCTAAGTACCACCCCCCCCCCCCCCACGTCCGGATTTAAAAAACTACATAGTAGTTATCTTGTAATTAATATTTAACAATTATTCGCCGGGGGCGAAGTAAATATTGTCGAATAATCGTCTCGGGGATTACTCGATAATATTTACTGAGCCTGAGGCGGATTATTGTCTCAGTATAATTTTGAGATTTGGTGATCAAAAAAGTTAAGGGAAAAAAACGAGCTAAAACTTAACAAACAACACACGAATATAGCATTAACATTATACTAATTGCGAATATTTAATATTTTACTGCAGATTGAGATTAACCTTGGAAAATGTGTCTAATGCATTTTTACCCAGCGGCCTTGGTGAACGCGACGCTGGCGACTTATTTAATTTGTAACTCCATTGTTTTGCTTTAACTAAATGGGGAACTTAAGCCTTCATATGAGGAGTGGCCCGGCGTAAAGATAAGGGGAGGGAAGAGTAAACTGTGTTCGTATTAAAAATGTTCGGCTTTGCCTGCACCATTTTTTTTTTGGAAAACAGGCGAGGAGTAGTCCCCCTCCCCCATCCAGTGGTCTTGGAAAACCTGAAACTGTCCTTGTCGCGAGTCCACTGTTTTACTATCAGTGAGGATCTACATCCTAAAAAAGGGAGGGGAGAGAGCTACATTGTGTGAGAATTAAAAAAAGTTTGACTCTGCATGCCTCATTTTCTTTGGAAAATGGGGATCCCCTCCTCCCCCCCCCTTCACTGCCTCTGCCCTGATCTGCGTGGGGGGGGGACCACAGCGGATGCAACGGTCCCTCCTTTTGGTACTGCGCATAAGTTCTGCGCATCTAGGGATGGACTGAGAAATTAATACGAAAGGACTTTTGGACGGTTTATAAATATTCGGAAAAAGCAGATCTTAGCAAAGGCTGTTGAAACCCAAACATAAAACTGGGGGCGACCACCCATTTTCAGAGATAATCAAGCTTAAATTTGGAAAAAATGCCATACATTGTTCAATATTTTAAAGCCTTGTTAGAATTTTGTTTGCTTAATTAACGCAGAAAAATGCGTGGTTACCCACATTTTTCTATTTAGCCTGGGAGGGGGGGGGGGGGCACACTGTGCCCGCGCTGACTTAAACGAATTATAACTTTTAAACGGCTGGACGAATAATCACCAAATCTCTTGACTTTTCCTAAAATTTATCATAGAAAATTTTCCTGTGTCAATGACGTGTCTATGATGATTGACGTTTCCATAGCAACCGTCTATTCAGAAGTGTATTTTGACTATTTTCTGTGTTTTTCAGTCTCTTTTTCATTTTTCCCCTCCGTTTGTAAGAAGAAGAGAATCCTTTACTTTTGTGTGCTTGTTTTGATTAAGTGTGTTTCTTAGAACAAATTCATATGTTTTTCGATGTCGTCATTGGGGTTAGGGATTTTTCTTTTAAATGTGCGGTTGGGGACTGGCAGTAGCTGCGCACATGCAATGGCGATTTGTAACATTCAGATGTTAATCCTCATACATTTTACCAATCTAGCGGTACAAAATGCTACAAAGCAGCGTATGACAAAATAGCATCCACAAAAATCCCTTAGCAGCAATGCCAGATCTGTAGTTAAGGGTGTCCCCCCTTAGCAATATTGTAAATGACGGAAACCATAAGCTGGCCACCAAAGTCAACTCATAGTAGGCAGCTGAGATTAAGGAGAGCTTTTAATGTCTGCAAAACAGACCGCTATAAGAATAGTTTCATCATCAGCCATAGCAATAATTTTTAATATATGTTTTACTGTATTTTATTTTTAAATGCAACGTATATTTCGTTTGAGTTATTATTATATTTTTATTCTACTTTTTATTGTATGTAGATTATTATAGTATTGTACATAGAACACGTAATTCAGCCGAAAGACTGCGATGTGTTTTTACATGAATAAACGATTTCTTCTTCTTCTTCTTCTTAAAGACACAGTGAAACACTCCTCACTTTCTGTATCTCTATACAAACTTGATAGTTCCTACGAATTACACAAAAGTTTGTGCTATCTAGAGGTAAGTCCAAAACTACACGTGTTGCCCATTCCTTGGACATGTTTACCTTGTACTATGATCAGTTGACTGGCTGCAGTGATTGCTTCACAACAATCAACTGAAAACAGCTCTATGTAAAGTAATATGGAATGTATTATTTTACTGTTACAGTCCCCTTCATTCCAGAACTCTTTGATCACAAATTCAATTCCGAAATTCAAATGGTTGCCATCCTGCAACATCTTCCTGCAGAATAATGAAACTGGTGGCCCAGAAAAGACCCTGCCACAGAACAGTCGACAAAACCTTTAAATCTGCGTCCAAGTATCTTCGAGATTTCAGCTAACTCAATTAATTCATGCAAAATGGCACTAGGTTTGAGCACCAGCTCCTACTGGGAGATTCAAGGACAATGCCTCATTTTACCATTGCACATACCTACATTCTGCACATCACGTGAAGGTCCGAGTAAGAGTCTGTAAGGTGAGAGCCCTGATGCGAATAGAAGGAGTGGCCCTCCCTGTGTTTTTTGTATTTTTTTTCGTATATTTTGGTATTTTCCTCATTCAAAGGGATCCCATATTTCAACACCTAGCAATGACACAGGTTGCTAGATATCTAATTGATAAAAAGCTTAAGAGGAAAATTCATTCAGTCTTGAAACAAAGTAAGAATCTGTAAGGTTGAGAGCCCTGATGCGAATAGAAGGAGTGGCATTGTTTGGCTCTTGAAGAAGTTGGTGTAAATCTGGCCAGTAGTTATCAGCGGCGCTGAAAGTAAAGAAGAAAGTGGGAGTCCCTTTCAAAATATTCAGCGCTGAAAACAAGCTTACACTTCAACCGCGTTAGTTAAGGATTACCTTTCCACAAGTATTCACCTAAACTGAAGGAGGTGATAAAAGCAACGCAGTTTTATGAAATGCATGGCATTTTTAATACTGAAAATATGAGGGCTCAAGGATAATTCAGAGGTTTAATTCAAGTGGTTCACAAACTACCTCCAGCTAGCGCTTGTAAGGGCTGTCATTGATATACCACAGGTTTTCTTTTTAACATGGTACAATGCAATCGCTGCCACAAACAATACATAGGAGAAACCAAACGACTGTAATAGAGCGCTAACTGGGAATCTCTGGATTATCACTCGTTTACTGATCTTTGTACCTTATGGCCAAGTTGACCTGAAAGACGTTCCTTAGAAGGTGTGGTTGACGGCAGGAATTCCTTGTCCATCCACGTTCCTTACTTAGGTCTGTTCCTCAAAGTACAACTTAGAGCTACAACCCTAGCCTTGCTTCACAACTTAGTGAGGACAAGATGTAAGGAAGAAGTAGAAATGACTAACAGAGTTGAATGCCCTTAATATAACAGCTAAACCTAATGTTTTGTTTACGTCATACTACTGAACTAGACTAAGTAATTCTTGGTGGTGGTCTCGATATTTTGGTTAAACAAGAAAAGATGTCTCAAAATTTTTATCCCTCAATGTTGATGTTGTTTGCAAATGTGACCACCTGTGTTGATTTCACGATCAGCACCGTCAAGGTTACTAAATTTACAACGTGAAGTAGACATGCAGATTTAGCAGCAATCGTTCAAGTGTGTCCGGCATTAAGAAACTCCAAAACAGCAGTAGTTTCACTTCACAACACGACTGACGACTTAAAGACCGCTTCAACGAGCATCGTAGACCTGTTGACAAACAAACTAATAGCTCTAAACCTACTGAAGTCTCAGAACATTTTCTTTCACAAGATCATAATGCTAATGAACCTCAACTTATTCCATTTGAAGTCATGAAGTCTAATCGTCAGTGACAGTGTACGAAAAGCCAGAGGGGGAAACCTCATCGATAGAGGTCAAACCTTGGACCCGCTTGGCTTAAATTGGAGAGACGAAACATGACACTTTTTCCATTTTTTCATCCTCCCTGTCTTTTTGTGTTTTTTCCGTGTTTTTTTGTTGTTGTATTTTTCCTCATTCAAATTTTGAATTGTAACGTTTTTAGAATTTAACGCTGTACGTAATCTCTGTCACTTAAGGGGGCTCTGTCACGGGAATTTTCAAATACCTTTTCTCGCACACGATATGCTCCTAGAGTATTAACAGAAAGGAATCGAATGATTTTCCCAAAGGGAGAACAAACCATAGTCAGTTTCTAGCGATTTTTCCATGAAACAAAGGGGAAACTTAACATTAGCCTAAATATAATTTTTTCAAGTTGCAAACCAATTCCACACTAAATGCCAAACGCACTTAATTAGACTTTCAAACAACTGGTAGAGTAATTTTAAACGAAACTGAACCAGTATTTTGGGGTTTTCCTCTGATTGCAATCTCTTTTCGCTTTTATAGTAATAGTAAAAATCGGTGACAGTGTCCCTTTAAGCTTATGTTATTATAGTATCACGGATCATGTCGCGCACCCTTTCTATATTGTCTTCTTTTTCCAGGACTCTTCTTTTCAACATTCAAGTTTTTTCTTTTTCTAATACAGCCTGTTTATAGGATGCTTTTGCAGTATAAACGTTTTTGGAATAGTGTTTCGACCGCGTGTTAAGTATGTGTTTATAACCTGTCATGATCCCTATATCGGCTATATGTCCCTCTTCAATTATTGATGCTCTTGCAGCTAGTCTTTAAGCAGCACCGTGGCACCGCTCCACAAATTCATGAGACAAATTTAAGCTGAAGTTTTCCTGTCTTCTTTTCGCTGAAAAATAAAGAAAAGAAGTCACGAAAGGAGTGGTGAAATAAGCTGATAGCTGATTGGGCACAAGAAATACAATGCCTAAAATGTGTGCTCAATCAGAGGCAAGAACGCAAATGGGCTCTTGAAGTAGTCCGTTAAAGATATGTTCCCAGGGGCCCTACTGCCCGTCTTGAAAATTTTCGTAAATTTTTGCACTAATTTCGCCAGTTTTATCTGCCACTCACGCCGACTGCCTATCCCTGGGTTTCCGAAAGATGCTTAACCCTCGGGCGTACAAGGGGGAGGGGGATGGAGAGAAAATATAAGGCTTTCTATCAGTTTTCAAATGAGTGTCGTAAGTAACTTGTGTTTGCTTTGGTTTTGTTTTACCTTCGCTCTCTGATTGGTTAATAGAGCGGTTTTCAATTGAGTGTCGAAAGTAATTCGTGTTTTGCTTTGGTTTTGCTTTATTTCGCTCTGATTGGTTAAAAAATCTCGCGCCACTTTCTCGACCAATCAGGAGTAAAACTCAAACCAATCAGTCGCGACTTGCTCGCGCTCGCACGTTTTTTCCCGCGCTTGACGCCAGTAACATGTATTTGCTTCGAGTTCTGATTGGTTCATTGGATAATTTGTGTCTGTTGTGATTGGCTGGGGTAATTACTTTGGTTTTGGTTTTACGACACTCATTTGAAAAGCGCTCTAAAGCTCGCGCTACTAACTCAACCAATCAGAAGTTAAAAATCAAAACCAATCGTGACTTCTTCGCACACGTTTTCCCGCGCTTAACGCTAATTACTTGTGTTTGGTTCAATTTCTGATTGGTTCATTTTGTGTTTTGTTCCCGTTGTGATTGGTCAGAGTAATAACTTCGGTTTTGGTTTTACGTCACTCATTTCAAAACTGCTTTTTTTTTAAAACAGAGATTTTATGATTTAACTGATACACTCTTAATTTATTTAAACTTTTTTCTCCACAGTGTTTTCAAAGGGTTAGAAAAACAAACCGACATTGATCTTCTGTTCTTATTTGAGCACTTTAACTCATGTGAGGGTAGTTAAGTTACAAGCTCAAAGCATCAACGAACATGTGAATTTCGCTTTTAGTGAGAGGCCTTTTAATCATGTTTTAAACCTCGGACTTTTCAAGTACCGAATCTAATGGAAGTAAGCAAATGACAAGTTCGTTGTTTGAGCTCGAAACAGGCCTCAAAAGTCTTCTTTATATAGAAAGAATATAGATAAACAGGATAAGTTATTACAAATGAAAACTGTTTGGTATTTTGATTTACCAAGATTTCCGAGCAATTTCAAGTCCCAACACAAATAAAATTACTCGCGCGTCTGAAGGTGTAACGTTTCTTTCTGATTTACGTCACATTCATCTGACATTCAAATGTTTAAGAAGACTTTATCGAGCGATTTCAGTCAAAGGATGCCCTCTTTCTATTTTTGGAGGGCAATATATACGCCGAGAGCGCGTGAGAGTTCTATACTTATGACACAAAATGTTAATGCTGTATTAGCCCTGCTCAGGCTCCTGGCCCTGCTATAAAAATGGGTATAATTCTCCTTATTTTTCTCCATACATTTCGTATGGAACTAGTAAGGAGAATTTGTCTAAATATCAAGACATCTTATCCTTGGTGATTGTTTCCTTTATTCTCATCACTTGACCGTTTGAGCAAGTAGTGATGTTGTAAAGAGAAAATTTCATGTTCGTCACTGTTAGGGGTTAAAGGGTTAATGTCCCATTTCTCTTATTGATGACCAAGTTTCCTATCTGGGTGATATGCAGTGAAAGTCACTTCAGTGTCTTATTTTCTGTTGCCAGATTGGTAAGCTTCTGTGTTTTTATCATGCCAACTTACCGTTGGCTTAATGCATCATGGAATGTTCACGACAGACAGAGTGACAGACCGACCGACCAACCGAATGATAGGGAGGTACGTGCTACTGTAGAAGGTTGGTCGGTTGACTGATAGATTGATTGATTACTACGATGGTCTGGCTCGGCAGGACGAGGAGATTAGACTGACAGTAGGTAAGAATGAAAAATAGTTAATACGCGAGTTGAACACGTTAAGGTGTCATAGTTTGTTTAACCACAAAGGTTTCAGGTATAGCCCTTCTTCAGTGTGCAGGAATATGCGCGTTGCGCTATACAAAAGCATAACTGAAAAATGCGCACGTAAAGCGCGCGCACAACAAACGAACAACCAAAGCGCGTGCACGTGGAATGGACGTGTTTAAGGTGATTCCATTCAATTGCATTGCGCGTCCTTTCTGCGCATCATTTATTGCGTGATTAGCGCGCGCACGAGCGCGCGTGCGTTCGGAACTTGATAGGTTTTCTATGGAAGCTGAGCTGTTCAGAGAAATAAATGGTCGTTTTCTCCCAAACGAACTCGGTGACCCCTCTTTTTTATTCCATTTATTTAAGGAAAATACGACTTTACATGATATATTCAAATTTGAAGAATTTTTCGTTATTCAATTTTGAAATATTCGGGTTGATTCACTGTTACAGTCAGATTTTAGGCGTTTCACTGGAACCGTGCAGACGCTCGATTAGGCTCAGTCTCCAGCCGTGAGTGTCTCAATGCGCCCACGATTCTCGCCACCTTCACGGCTGGGTGCACGGGTTTGGTTATTGTTAGGCTGACCAGTCAGAGACAAGCCCCCTGAAATTTGCGGGGCAGAATGCGCGGCATAATTTAGCGAGATTTCGTCTTGCTTTTGAAATTTCACACTTTTAGGAGGCGTTTCGGGAAAAAATTTTCGCATTTCGCTTTTTCTCAAGACAATACAAAAAAAAGAACCCATAAAATTTATGCAATCGACGTGCGGATTGTCTGCATAACTATTAAAATTGTAATGACGTCACGGACCTGCAACCAAACCCGTGCGCCCAGCCGTGAGAGTGGCGAGAATCGCGGGCGCATCGAGACACTCACGGCTGGAGACTGAACCTAACGCTCGATTTGCCTATTATTTCAAATTAGTTTCATTATGGCAATTTTAAGACGTTTTACTGTAACATTGTACTTCTATCATAAGAATAATGTTTATATTTCATTGCCAGTTATAACTTTGTTGAAGCAATGGGTGTCTCTAGTACAAGGATAGGTGTTTTAAATATTGCTGTCTAAACATAGCAAAGTACCTATATACTACAGCCCCGTAGCGTGAAATCAGACACGGTGACCCCCTCTTTTTATTTTATTTTTTTAATGTACTAGGTGTAATTAGTAACTCTGCAGAGTTTCAACAAATTCTCATTACAACTTCTTTTTCGACGGAATCACCTTAAGGTAGCTCCCTATAGTTTTATGACCGCGAGCGCGCTGATGATGCGAGCCAGGGCCCTGATGCGAGCTGTTGTAATCTGCGCGCGCTCACATAAAATCGTAGGTTTTCCTGATTTTCATGACGTCAGCATAGCCAAAAAAAGCAAAGTTAACAGTAAACTTTCTCGCGTTTCCTTCGGTGAATTTTTTTCAAATTGTGCACATTTTGAGATACTAACGCTACCTTTCTCATATTATTTTTTGGAAAAATTCTGACAGAGCAATCCAGTTTAATGGTTAAAAATAAGAAATCACGTGATATCGGTGAATCCCTCTGAACGACCCCATACTTTTGCCTTTGAAAAATGTTAGTCAAAATCATTTTCACAAAATAGGAAAGTTTAAAAAATTTCACCGAGGGAAAATCTAAATATTTAAGAGAAAAGACAAATTAATGGAAAATATCTGTCATTCTTTAGATGCTTTGTTGCCATGACAACGGCCTATGCCTAAGAAGGAAAACCTGAAAAATAAGGTTAATTATGTTGGTAACCTTACTAGTAACATTCAGGAACAAAGATTGCAAGACAACAGAACTAGGGCTTCTTTTGCAAGTCTTGGCAGTTCCTATTGTCACTTTTGTAGAAACTTTAGGAAGCCACCTTGAATAAAACTGAAATTGATATTGAGTCCGCCCGGCTTGAGCGTGCCGTGCTCAAAGATTAATTGCATCTCCCGCCGCTTTTGACTGGTGTTGCTGCCGCTGTATTGCTTGACTCCGCAGACCCTGATGTCATCTATAGTGTGGTTGGCGGAGTTGAAGTGCTCAGCTTCAGGAAGCCCAGGAGGCCGGTTGCGGATGCTACGCAGGTGTTCACTGAAGCGTTCCCGTAGGCGCCTTCCCGTCTCACCGATGTACATGCTGGTGCAACGGCGGCAAGTGATGCAGGACACCACATTCTCAGACTGACAGGTGAAGCGATTTTGGATGGTTTGTGAGCTCTTGGGACCTATAGAACAGTCTGAGACGTGATGTACTGGCATGTCTGACAGCGGAAAAACTGGGTCCAGCATCAAGGGTCCTCTGAGAGCCGCTAGTGGAGTGTATTAGGAAATCCCGGAGATTCTTGTCGCTCCGATATGAGACGAGCGGCGGCTCAGGGAATATCCCACGTGTCTCAGGATCAGTTGATAGGATGTTTAAATTCTCTAAAAGGATCTTTCTCGTTGCAGTGTTGAAAGGATGGTAATACTAGAGGTACTCTGTTAACATTGGTAACATTGAGACGCGTTGGGAACAATGCCTTGTCACGTGAGATGGTTGCTACCCTATGAAGATCATTATGCAGTTGCAGTTCAGTATAGCCCTGTTGTTTGAAAAAAGTCAACATCTCTTCAGCTTTTTTCAGAAAAGTCGGCATTATTAGAACATTTCCGTCGGAGACGTAGAAATTGGCTGTATGGTATTGCTTGTTTGCAGTGACGTGGGTGGAATGAAGTGTAGTGGAGATAGTTGTGTGTGTCAGTCTCTTTGTAGTGTATGGATGTCTGTATTCTGTTGCTGGTGATTGCCAGCTTAATGTCGAGGAAAGGTAGTTCAAGTTCACTGATGGTAAATGTGAACTGGAGAGCTGGATGGAAATTACAGACGTAATTAATGCATTGCTCCAACTCGGGGCGAGTGCACTGTGCAGCTCCAACTACGTCATCGATGTAGCGCTTGTGTAACTGTGGGACGAAGCCAGTGTATTGGGAATGGATTCGTTCTTCGATAAACCCGACGAACAAGCACGCATAATTAGGGCCCATCTTCGTGCCCATGGCTACACCGCCAATCTGGCGATAGTGCTGGTCATTAAAAGAAAAGGCGTCAAGTGTCAGCACAAGTTTAGCCAATCGGGACAGTGTGTGGGTAGGTGGTTCCTTGATCATCCGTTGGTCTAGGTGATATGTAAGAGCTTCTAGTCCACCATTGTTAGGGATGACTGTGTACAAAGACTTAATGTCCATGGTAAACAGGAAACGAGGACGAGCATCGGATTCATCAAAATTGAACGAATCAAAAATCCTAAGGGCGTGGTTGGTATCCTTGACGTAAGTGGGGAGGTTTTTAACAAATGGAGCCATTACCTCGTCGAGATAAGCTGAGATGTTCTCTGTAGGGCAACTGCAAGCGGAGACAATTGGACGCCCCAGGTTGTCTGGTTTGTGTATCTTGGGTAGCATGTAGAATTGCGAAGTACGCGGGGTTGTGACCACAAGAAGTTGCGCCGTAGGTGGTAACGCACATGTAGCAATCATGTCATTAACGGTGTCCTTGACGATTTTTTGATAATCTTGTGTAGGATCCCTGTCAAGACGCTGATCATAAAAACGGTTGTCAGAGAGTTGGTGATTGGCTTCCTGAACGTATAGGCCTCGTGGCCAGACAAACACTGCACCACCTTTACCAGCAGGTTTCACTACTATGTCACTGTGTCGCGTTAAATCACGAAGAGCTTGCTGTTCTTTTGTGAGAGATTTGTGATGGTAGTGCCCCTCCTGTAGTTACGAGAAGCTACGATGCGGCGGCAGCGATCTATGTAGTGATCAAGGGCGGAAAATTTGCCATTCAAGGGGTTCCATGTTGAGGTTTTCTTTAGTTATTGAACTTGATGAATGGATCGTTGTCGTCAGTCTCCTGGTTAGCATCCTCCCGGTCATGAAAATGTGCTGTGAGTCGCAGACGGCGGAAATATCTCTCACAGTCGGCTTTGACTTCGTACTCATCAGGCTTATTGTTCACAGGAACAAATGTAAGCTCCTTGCTGAGCACCGAGGATTCTATGCCCGAAACTGGTTTGTGCTTTAACAAACCGTGACACCTTAAAGTATTAACTTTTTCTCATTATAACTGGTGTCACGCATTGACTGATCTTAGTCTCTTCTTTTCTGATTTTTGTTTTTTGATGCGATTTTACATTTTCACAAGTGCCTAACATCAAGGAAACCGTTGCAGCCATACGCCGAAACCTTACACGTAGTCTCCGCTGTCTGCGCATCTGCGGAATACCACCAAGCCTTAACCTTAATATCAGACTGAAATGAACTCTCAATTGTCACGAGATGAAATCTATCAAGAACACCAAATTTAATTCTCTGCGTAGTAAAGTAATATATAGATTTAGCCAAGCCTAAAAGCGGAGCCGCCAAGGAATAAACTGGTGTTCGTTTCTCAAAAATAGTCCTGAAACTTTTCGGCCTGAAATATATTTCGGGGCTTTTTTTGGCTCGTTCGCTTTCGAAAAGTGTTTCTCAAAAAGCCCGAAAGTGCTCCGAATTGTCCTCCAATATTTTGGGGATCTGTTCTGTAAAACCAAGCTCGAAAGGTCATTCTAGAGGCTGAGCACTTTTTCGGGCATCAAACTGAACACATATTTTACTCCCGAGCCGTCTTGCTTGGCGTTTGCAATGTTTCCATATCCTGTCATTAACTGTCAAGGCTTGTCAAATCTCCTTGGATTATTGGCTGTTCGCTTGAATGAACTTGAAACGGCGCTCATTTCCAACAACAAAATTTAAATGGGTTATCTTCATCGCGTTCGGTTGTTAACAAATAACATGAACTGCCACTATTAGTCTGGTCAAAAATTTATACTGGCATTTCACCGGCATTTACTGGGATTATCCGAAAGAAAGGATTTTGGGAGCTTCGAAGCACTTGTAATGAACTTATCGAAGAAATGTCGCGTAGGCTTTTATAGCCGAGAAAAAAATTCGAGCACTTTGAGGAACACTGATTACTTACCGGATAAAATAGCTTTAAACTCAAAACTGCTTCGCTTGTAGTTACTTAAGTAACCCTTATATTTCGTTGTCTAACTTGAAACCATCGAGATTGAAAACAAACAAGCACCAAACATGCTTAACTCTATGGCATAAGTTTTGCGGCTGCAAATTGTTTGAAATTTGAGCGCTTTTAGAAATGCACAGAATTGTTTTTGGAAGCTTTTCGGATATAATAGGTTTAAACTGACAACTGCTTCGCTTATAGTTTTTTAAATAACTGTTATATTTCGTTCTCTAACTACAGACCATCAAGATTCAAAACAAACAAATACCAAACACACTTTAAATTATGCCGGCATAAGTTTTGCGGATGCGAAGTAAGCCTATATAAAGTTACCCGCTTTGAGGAACGCACAAAACTGCTTTCGAAAGCTTTTGGGATAAAATAGCTTTAAACCGACAACTGCTTCGCTTAAAAGGTTATTACTATTGAAAACTTCGAGGACAAGAAAATCGACAATTGCCCTGAAGAGATGTACTCGACAGTCAAAATTGAAAGCAATTATTCGTCGTAATCTCACTGCATGAAGTGATGCTTGTGCAGCTAGTTGTCTTGCGACTGTGCTTAGACCTACTGTTATGAAAAAACAAACACAAAATAATGGACAGAGAAATTATTTTTGAAAAACGTTTATTCGAAAACCCACAAGTTTATACTTAAATGCAATTCGCGTTACACTTCCAAAATCGTGGGTTGGTCCACGCGAGTGAAATCGGCTGAGCATGGCAAAATATTCAAGACTACATCTGTCACAAATCTGAGCGCGTTTTCTAATAATTTTTTAAAGTCAAAAGTAAATGACGCATTTCTAATAACATAAACTAAATTCCCATTTCAAAACGTAATTTCTTTGACCGTAATATTCAAAATCATCTACCTTAGACCCTTTAAAAACTCCACTTACTCGGCTATGTTTCAGAACAGGACAAGCTCTCCGCCGTGAAGAAAACAACGCGATGAAGTCCTTTAAAAGCAGCTTTTATAACTTGAACTTCTCGCCTTCTACCAGTATTCTTTTGAACTTTTTCTTTCCATTTATAGATATTAGATGTTTTTTTTGTCAAGTATAAAACTTCAGTACTCTCGTACAGTCGTTTTGCTAAAGAAGCTTAAGCCTTAGCTTAAAGAAACCTCTTTTCCAAAAGCGACGATGCCGGGGGGTCATGCGATTCCCCGCCAAGAAAAAATGGCATTCTCAACCTCCCGTTGGGTTTTCTTGGGACTCCCCTCCCCCTCCCGCAGAGTCTGTGCGGACAGACGGACGGTCACGTGACTATTACGTCACAACCAGAATTTCTCTGATCGATGATCGATAGGTTACCAGGGGAGGTTACCAAATTTGCTTAGCAGGTAGGTACGTGGTGTAACTGTCATATAGTGGTTTGACTTAAGGTGGCTCGAAAGGGTTCTTGTTTTTTCGATGCATTATATTTGGGAGTTAAAATATTTAGGTTAGAGTCGGCCAATCATGATCAAATTTTGCCACAAAATAACGATAATATTGAAGTGTCAATTTTTTGTAGATTCCTTAAGAAATTTGTTGCCATGGCAACGCAGTTGTGTTTCGAAGTATGACCATAAAATAGAGATATCCTGAGTTTGCTTGAAAATTTGACGGTGAAATTCCTTTAAATTTTGCATACGGCCTTTGATTCAAGTAAGCTACCTAAGGATTAAGTTAAAGAAAATTCTGTCGAAAGCTTTAAGCAAAAAACACTTTTTTACGAATTTACCTTTAACTTTTCTCCCGTACGACAGAATTTTTTTAATCTCGCTTGAAAAACTCTTTGGGCATATAAGAGTTAACATGCAAAAAATCAAATAAATTTACCGAGCGGAAGCGAAATTATGTTCTTCCTAAGTTACAACATGTTGAAAATTTCGACACGACAAGATAGGCAATTGCGCATGTGCAGAAGTTGTCACGCCACTCTCGGCACGCGGTTTCAAGTCTGTTTATTCCAGGTTTATTTTGTTGGGCATTTCTTTCGCCCTGATGACTTTCTTTACGTTTGAAAAGGTGACGTTTTGGGTGGATTGGTGCTTGTCGAAGAACATTACATCGTGTGTTTTCAAATCATTGGATCATTGGCACCAAATATAGCGGAATGTTTTCCTCCTCGTGCAGATTGATTCTATGAATTCATCGACACTTCGCTCAGAATGGCGACTAATGCTTTTTTTAGACCTTGGAACAAAGATTGTCTTAATCCTCCTAAGACAGGCTGCTTTCTGTACTTGTTTTGATTTATCGTCTGCCTGAAGAGCCTATTTGAACTCCGTGAAAACTGAACTTATCTCTAAATGTTTGCAAACGTTCGCAGCGTTCGTTCACAAATATCATGTTTTCGAAAGCGGTGGTGGACTTTAGCTTACTGTTTATACCACTGTACAATTATTTACATGTCAACGATTCTTAACCTAAACGAGGATTGGAAACGTATGCGATGGAGAGCAAGTACTTCTACCAAACTGGAATGTGCTTGAAAATCTTAAAAACAACGGAGTTTCGAAAATACTGCAATCAGGCAAGGTTGTCCTTCAAACGGATTTCAGGATTGAGCAACGCGTACATGGACACCACTTCGGGATTATGTGTCTTAAAGGAGCAGAAGGACAGAATTAACAAAAAGACAACATTTCCGACTATAAAAACAATACATTGAAGAAGTCCCTTATGTAGAGGTATGTATTGAAACGAGGACAAAACTACCTTTGATGATCTTTGATAAGTGTCAATGTTGTTAAGATTAATTCTCTGTTGATGAAACTTGTTCGATTGATTGATGAAAACTCAATTTAAAAAGAACCGCTTTGAAGGTTTGAAGAATTGGTTTCGCCCCAGGAAAAACCAATAACAGTCAAATTATCAATATTACCAGTTCGGCAAGATAGAAACAATTTCTTTTATCCGAACATTTGGAGTATTTCGTACCAAACGAATTTACAAAGATAGCGCGCGGTAATGTTTTGAAATTATTCTGCAGGTCGGTTTTTCTTATTGCATTACGAAAAAAAAACGTATTATACCACCAAACTATCACAGTATCACTTAATTAAGCAAATAAGAGAGCACTTCTTTTATCCGGAAATGTGGAGTATTTCCCAGAAAACTAACTTGAAAAAACTAACTTGTTTTTAGCAAGCCGACTGCTGATAAAAATATAGCTCGCGATGAATTGTTTTGAAATTTTCTCTTGTACGTTTTTTAATTTTGTTTCGCAAGTAAACAGATTTACGGTGAAACTGAGATTGAAACTACCACTTCAGCAAAGTAGAAAGCGAATCTTTCACCTCATTGTTTGTAATATTTTCTTTGTAGCGGCTGTACATGAATAAGTCTCTTTATTGAGTCAAAATCTGTCTGTTTCACAAGGTATTTTTTTCGCTCACTGCAAGTTTAATTTTGTTACACTAATTTTTTGCCCCGTTATTTCATGATGTGAAGACAATAAAAACCTTTTACTGTAGTCTACATTGTTTTTGCTAACAACACCGTAAACGTGTGTGTGTGTGCCTGTTTTTTTTTTGTCTTTTTTCTAAATGGGAATGTTTTCTCAGAAATACGAATCGGAGTTCGCGAAAAATTTGCCCTGGCACGGAAACGGTGCCAGACTTTTTTTCTGCGACCTGGACGTAGAAAAGGCTTCCGTGGTCAAAACAGCCAGTGAAAGAAAGTAATGGTAAAAAGGCGACTATTCTAGGGCCTTTATACAATTTCACTGGAGATGAGAGAGTTTTGAAGTCACTGTCCTCTCTAGCACAGTTCAGTTGCACAGCCTCTGAATATAAGTTTACTGCACTTCATATGCGGCTGAGTTGACGATCGTGTTGATAACATTGAAGAGGACATGATTCAAGTGAATTGTCACCTAAGTTCCAGACGTTTTCAACCTTGCATACACGCAGCTTTTAAAAGACCGGCGCAAAATATTAAATCCAGACGAGAGCGCGACGCCATTTTTGTTTGTTTGTTTTAATTTTTGAGTCTCACGGGAAAATTGGAACCCAGTCTGCGCGCGCCCAACAAAACTGTTTCGAGCCTCCTTAATCTAATATAGGCATAAACATGGGAAGCGATATACATAGCTATACACAGTTATACATAGGTATACACAGTCCTACATGACCATACACATCCTACATGGCT
Organism: Siderastrea radians; assembly: GCA_964017195.1. Taxonomy (NCBI): domain Eukaryota; kingdom Metazoa; phylum Cnidaria; class Anthozoa; order Scleractinia; family Rhizangiidae; genus Siderastrea; species Siderastrea radians. The sequence continues at coordinate 21,831,573 of OZ024898.1, forward strand.
ATACACAGCTAAAAATAGCTATACATGGCGATACACAGCCAAACATGGCTATACACAGCCCTACATGACTATACACAGCTATATATGGATATACACAGCATACACAGCCATACGTGACTATACACAGCCACACATGACTATACACAGCCATATATGGCCATACACAGCTATACATAGCTATACACAGCTATACATGGCTATAGACAGTCCTACATGGCTATACATAGCTATTTATGGCTATACACATCCACAAATGACTATACACAGCCATACATGGCTATACACAGCTATACATGGATATACAAAGCTTATACATAGCTATACTTGGCCATAGAGAGTATACACAACATGGCTATACACAGCTGTACCTAGCTATACACAACCATACATTACTATACACAGCCGTACATGGCTATACACAGATATACATGGCTTAGATGATTTTAGACGACAATACATTGCCATAGATAGCCATACATAGCTATACACAGCTATACACAGCTATACATAGCTATACACAGCTCTACATGGCTATACATAGTCCTACATGGCTATACACAGCCATACATGGCTACATAGCCATATATAGCTATGTATAGGTGTGTATAACCATGTATAGTTGTGTAGAGCTGTGTATACCCATATGGGTATAGCCATGTATAGCTGTGTATAGCTATGTATGGCTATCTATGGCAACGTATTGTCGTTTATAGCCATGTATAGCTGTGTATAGTCATGTATAGCCATGTATAGCTATGTATAGCTGTGTATAGTCATGTATAGCTGTGTATAGCTATGTATATTGCTTCCTCTGTTTATGCCTGTATCCTGGCATACGGTGCACGCGACTGAAATTGAAATTGACCAATCAGAGCTCAGTACGCGGGGCAAACTGAGTTTTCCTACGTCATAACGAGAAAGGACCCCGGGAACGAGGTTGTCGCCTGTTCAGTCGAGCATCGTGTTTGTGTTCGTTTACCAGCAATGTCACACCAGTGATTCTAGTTAGATTTACATTTATATATATGAATGCAGGCAAACAAGTGCTTATCTCAATGCAGTTTTAGTTTTGTGAAATTCAGTTGTCCCATTTTCTACGTTTAATCATTAAAGGAATTTCGTAAATAAGCAATCTGATGTAAGCTTAAAAAATTGCAGTTCATTGCGTAGTCTTTTTAAGATATTTTTTCGTTAAAGTTTGTTTTTTGAGCAATTCTCATTTCGCAACTGGTTTACATTATATCCCAAAATTATATAGTGTGACTATTTTAGACTGGGTCGGTGTTGTTTTCTCAATCCAGTTTAGTATTCGTGACCGCACATTGGGTTGTTTTGACTGATTGCTAATTTAATTATCCAACAAACTGAAGAGTCGCTCTGTCGTCAAGTTTATAGTCTTAGTGTAAAGCTCTACGTTTTTTCAGTTGTGGAATATTTTATCAGCTCCCTCTATTGTTATATTTTCAGCTTCCTCACTTGAAGTGAATGCCATTTCTGTCCTAATGTAGAGACTAAAATAAATTAGAATTGCCGATTCAGTGAGTGAGTTCAGTGTAGCATGGTTTTGTAGAGTGTCTCTAGATCGAAATGAAAAAGTTATTCAAGTAACTATAGGTGAAACAGTTCTCGGTCTAAAGCTATTTTGTCCATAAAGAGACTCTAAAAGCTTCCGAAAAATAGATAAGGGTGTGTTCTTTAAAACACCCGAGTAATACATTGCGGGCGAAAAAGTTGTGCCATTTTCCCTCCATAATTGTGCTTGAAAGCTTCAGAAAACCTTTCTCGGGTGACTTTTCCCAGTAAACGGCCTGATGCCTGGGCGATATTGTTTATTTTAGCAAAGTTGTTTAATGAATGACAGAACTAAAGAGCCAGTGGGCATGCGAATCAGTGAAAAATGCGTACCGGTATTTAGATTGCAAAGTCTGTCGAGTCGTTGCCGGGAGCAACTGAAGTGAGTTCATTTATTTTTTTAATAGAGCAACTGTAGTTCCACGAGTACTCTTCTTGACCTTAATTAGCTTTCCAAAGAATGCTGCAAAAAGAGCTGTCGGTGAATATCTTGCTGAAGTCTTATTTTTGAAAGAAAATAAGTCGACTTTACTGTTTCCTCAGCGGTCCGCATTGTGTTTTTGCGTTTATGTTTTCCCTTGTTGTTTTTCATGAAATATGAGCAAGCAACCTGGTGAGAAAAATGGACGAGAAAAATCACTTTGCAACGAATTTAACTTAAGCAGAAATTCCAACAGCCTCACTGAGACACAAATCAAAATTGTTCCGTAATGCCTGATTTCTTAATACGACAAGAAACTGTGTAGAAATAGAAATTTTAGCAGCTAGCGTTGTGTTTACAGTTTAGCTTAATAATTTCTTTCATCGTCACGTCGATCATAAAAAATTTGCAAGCGGTGGGTGATCAGTCAGGAAGGCTTTCCACTCCGAAATATCAAGATAAGACATAAAATAAAACACACTAAAATGAGAGAGAAGCATTTACTAAAATGTCACACATTCATGGCGAGTCAGTACGAAAATCAAGAAGCAATCTAAGCAAGAACTACCAAGAAAGAAGGAAGGGCGACATTTTTTGGCTATACCACACAAAGTTGACTCTGGTTTACCTGCAGTCGTTATAACTCTCTGTTCCAAAAGCTCCAACTGTTCTGATACAAATCGGATGCTATTCAAAGGAGGTTGAATCGCTTCCCAGTTCTTTGATTGTTGTTTTTACCATTCCGTCCGCAACCTCTAAACTGAGAACAACTGCGTTTTGTGTCTTGCCTTTAACAAACTAAGATGGTGAATTCTGACGTTCCTCACTACAATAATCCTGTTTCTGGCTGCATAGAGATAACCTGTTCAAGTTCAAATTCTGTCTTTAGTTCGATTAAATGAGCACATGATGACAGAAGCCGTTGTGCGAACGGATTACAATCTTGCTCCGTTTCAACTCCCGCAGCTAATATAGTGAAATCGTACAGCTTCAGTCCCCTTTGAACGATGATTATAACTATGTTTCAAGAAAAATCAAACAGGTACCACATTTCAGAGCCAAAAATTAGTAGATTTTTCCCCAAAACTTGTGCCACTTCTTTCACTTGGGTTTGGAGCAGTGCTGCACACTTAGCAAGCTTTTGGCACCTTTTTCGTTCAGTCATGTGACTGATTCTTGTCCCTTTTTTGTCTCTTGCCCATTTTTTCTTTCTGTCTTGATTTTATAACTATTATAGTGGTTGAGTTTTAAATAAAACAATTACACTACTCCTAATTGCTGAATATCGAATAATTATAAGACTTGCCGCTGTGCACTTCGTTAGTTATCTATCATTGCAAAAAACCTAACGCTGGACGTAACAGGTAAAGACAGACATTAAAATAGTGACTTTGACTGGAGTGAACGTCGACGTCTGGCGTTATAAGTTTCACCGGGCGTTAAATTTTATGCAACTCGCCCCCGTTGCTTTCGTACCCTCTAGTGGAAACTAGACAATTACCAGATGACAACATGTAATCCATATCGCAATGTACTCAATGTTATGATGACGGATGATGTCCTGATGATGACGTAGGAAAACTCGGCTTTCACTGCCGCTAGCACTGCAGGCGCAAGCTCCGTATGCCAGGATTGGATTAAGTCAAACCACTATATGATAGTTCAGGAGCTCCTGATGATAGTTACACCACGTATCTACGGCTTAGCAATGGAGCTCTGCTGGCGGGCTTTGCCCGCAGGCTTCGCTACAATTTAATCACAGTTAACCACCGAGCGACACCGAGCTCCTCTTCTCAAACAAAGGAACGGTTGTTACCATCGATATCCCTGATGACCTTCCTCTTACCGACACTGAATCCTATAACGGCTTCTCTTGTGAGAGAATATCTCAGCAGACAGGTGAGTTTAAAATTTTTAAACCGCCAGTTTCCCGCCTTACAGTACCAAAACACAAAGAGTAAACTGAACATGCAATTTTCAAGAGTTGAATACATGTTGGTTCGCTAACTTAAAGTGAGCGTACCAACTGCTTACTTGAGATAGCTCTCATTTCCGTAGTCACACTTAACCCTTTTAAAGCCCCAATATCAGTATACATTTTCTTCTCACTGTTCTCCATACATTTCTTATATGGTACTGGTTGGAAGAATTTGCTCAAAAATCGAGATATCTTCTCTTTGGTGATCATTTCCTTTATTCTCATGACTTGCATGTTTGACCAAGTAGTGATATTTTAAGGAGAAATTAGATGATTGTCACTATTGGGACTTTAAGGGTTAAAGGTTCATGGACAGGCTACAAACTTACAAGGCCACCAAGAATTATAATGCAATATGAAATAGGTTAACCGAAAAATACCGCTCAATAACTTTTGTTGAAACTGTTCAGGGTTGAAATGGGAACAAAAACCAGGAAAGAAGGGCATTTATACAATATGACACATTATTCTCAATCTCGGTCATTGATATTCTTGCCTTTTCATGGGTTCACCACACGCAGGCTATCAGGAAATAACAAAAATTTGGAGTTATTAAATGAAATGATAAGGAAAATTGGCCACCATAGAGAAATTGAAAGCTGACGATTTGAACATTAGCACTTTGTCGAACATTAGCGATATTGCGTGAAATGACCAGTACTTAAGCTTGCGTAGCCTAGGCTATAATGCGGGAATAAACGAAATGCACTGCCCTAAAATTCCTGGCACTGAAACATGTAAGCTGCTGCTGATTGGTTACTGAAAATCTTGTGACTATCAGCTACAACTGTACATTTTGTACGTAGAGGTAGTTTAATGGTTGTGTCACAGACTTATGACCATCATGCTATACTTAAAACAATACTAGGCTCTACCCATGGGAAAAATATGGCTGCCAGACCTCACATGCGTCCATCGCTGGAGGTGGTCTAGATTTATATTAAGAACTCGTTATCAACATCCGCCTAAACCACCACACACGCGCTGTTTGGAGGTCTGACAGTCTTTATTGATAATATACAGAATAAACTACACGACATAACAAGAACAGTAGTTCCAACATATCTAAATTAAATATTGACAAATATTTAAAAGCCCAAACCCAAGGTAGTGAGGAGTGGAGTGAAATGTGGACATTAGTTAGTGTGTGACAAAATGGATTTGGAAAGCATGTTAGCTGACTGAAGTCTGATGGATAATGGCACGGTGAGGTAGATGAGAATGGTATCGGAACACCAGTCACCCAGAGCTTTGATAAGTTCCAAGGGCACACCTGATTGGTATGCAAAAGATGCTCCCCCTCTACGAAAGGAGTGCCTGGCATAAGAGTTGGGGTTGATGCCGAGAGAGGTGGGGTGATCCCTAAACTTTGTGATGAAAATGTTATAAGTAAAAATATGTGGGGTAGAGGAAGTCTACCCAGTTGAAGGCTTGGCTGCTTGGGATGAAAGGAGTAAAACTGAATGCATGCCTGATAGCCGTGACAGGGCATAACTTGCTGCCGGGAATGCAAGGTAACGGAATTTCAACCACCCTTTCCCGAAACTGGATGGTTTTACTCCAGCGAATGGTGATAAGTCCGCCCCAAGTGAAAAACTTGAAGTCTGCTTTTAAAGCTGCTTAGTCGGATCGAACTTAAAGGGGCAGTGTCACAGGGATTTTGCTTGCGTTTCATCAAAACTTCGCTGAAATTGAGATTAAATGCCTTCACTCACACACAAAATGCTCCTGGTACATCAAGAGGGAGATATCAAGTGAATTTTTGCAACGAGAGCAAACCATAATAAGTTTTCAATGATTTCTGTAAGATACAAGCACAGAATTTGAAAGCATCCGCCAGACATTTTGAAATTGTAATCCATTTCCATCTTGGCCATCCGTGGCCAAAGACACTTAGTAATAGCTTCACTGCATTAGTATGGTGTCTGTGAACAAGAAAATGACCAATATTTTTAGGCTTTCATATTATGTTAATGTGACTGGTTGCTTTTCAATGGGATCATACGCGAGCAAAATCCTCGTGATACTGCCCCTTTAAGCAGTGACATAGGTAACAAATGAGCCTTACGAAACATACCATAAAAAGCAACAAGACATACTGCCTAAAAGGAGGAATCGAGGCTTTTGGTAAAATTAAGAGTTGAGTGTAAGCGAATGAGAATGACAGGGGTGACAGGTAATTTTTGATTCGGCGGTGTGCCCGTAGCTCGCCTGATGCCCGTGAGCAATCATTTAAGTGGCCAGTTATCGCTAAGAGGGTTAGGTAAACCGAACTCTTTGTGCAGAATGCCAATAATGCTGAGGTAGCTACTAATAGAGGCCAGCTTGAGAGATCGCGCTAGGAATGCAGCATGTTGAAGGTGTGTCGGGTGTATTGGAACCGGGGTGTAACCCATGTAACGGCAGAAGCGAAGGTATGTGTTTCGGTGTGTCTTGTAGGTAGCCTTCGTAGATTCAGCAAAGAGCTGGGAGTGATATTCTTGGATTTCGTGATTGAGTTGAGAAGCCAGAGTAGGATCCCGAGGATCTGCAAGAGATGAAGTGAAGTCCGTGAATAGACATGTGTGCTGTCAGCGGGACAGAATCGGCGAAGACTGCAGAAAATTTGGCGCAGAGAAACGAGTAAAAGCTAGATAGGGCTTTGGGTTCATGAATGTGCGAGATAGAGTCGGCGAGTGGTTGTTAGCCCCTTCTAAATAAACGGCGGTGATGTGAAAATTGTTAACAGCCGAGAGCCAGAAAAGCGCGCGCAAAGCCTGCATAACAAGAGGATTGCTGGTAGTCCCTTTGTTGATTATGTGCACGGCTGCTTGGTTGTCACTATTTATAACAACGCGTTGGTTGGACCATAACCTGCCCCATCATGTAGCTGCCAGGACTATCGCCAAGGTTTCCTTGTGGTTGATGTGAAGGGTGTCCCATTCAGGGCTGTCTAGCGAAAAATTGCGGTAGAACCAATCGCCCCTGAAATATCTTCAAGCCGAGATCGGGCACGTATCCGTGGCCACATCAACCGTGGGTAGGTTGTCCAAAAACATCCTAGTTCCATTAAACGTTTGAAGGAAGTTCACCCACCATGTTATGTCACTGCGAAAGGAGGAATCCAGCCTGAACTTCCCGACGAGGTAAGTGCATTCATGGTGTCAAGAATTCGGCGTAAGAACGTGCGACCGCCATATACATGTACAACGCGACAAGCCCAATTTAGTTTGCCCGCTAAACGCTGCAGTTGCTTTTTGCTCGCCCGCTGTTTGTTTTGAAATTCGATGACCAGATCCTGTAACTCTACCAGCTTATATCGGCAGGTAAGGTCATTGTGCCCACCGCTGTGTCCAACTGTACGCCCAGGAAGGTTAAGCGCTGGGTTGGGGGTACAAGTTTGTGCTGACTTATGGAAAAACCCAAGCCGACAAGGAGCTGCAAAAGCATGTCGTAGGCGAGCTGACATTGTTCCCGCGAAGCACCTATTACCAAAATATCGTCGAGGTAAACGATGATATTTGGGAATCCCTGCCTGGCCATCATTTGACGCATGGATTGCGTAATGCGGTGGAAAATTTCTGGCGAGTTTTTTGCGCCAAATGGTAAGCGAGTATCATAAAAGTAGGTGAAATGCTTATCGCCAGAAAATTGCCATTTGCAACCAGTAGCTTGGAAGTTGTCCGGGTGGATCGGCACTGAGCGGTACGCGTGATGAAGGTCAATCTTAGCCATGTAATAATTAGGCCGAAGCAGCTTGATGGCGTCGTCAAGAGTTTGAAATTTAAATGACTCAGTAGTAACATAATCGTTAACCCCTTGCCCGTGGAGCCGAGAGCAATTGTGAATAAGGCGAATTTCGGAGGAATTTGGTTTAGGAATAGCTCCTAAGCGCTAACAATCCGGATTTTAACTGCGGAAACTACATAATTGCCTTGTGCTATTTCGTCGCGAATAGTTTGTTCAACCATGTGCCTGTTGACAGGACAAGTCGCTGATTTGTAATTGTCCATGTCAACATCAGAAAAGCTAGTGCCAATTTCAATAAGTTTAAATCCATTGCATATGCCATCACAGAGGAAAGCATAATGCTCATCGCCATCTAATTCGGAAAGCCATAAGGTCGCGGTTGAGAGGGCCATTTTGTGCAGTTAGTCATGGGGTAGATTGAGGGGTTTCTGTGGCTTTGTGAGAATACCCGGGGTGCGACAGAGTGCAAGCTTTCCTGGCCACCTTGCGATTGCATACATGTGCAAAATTACAATGTTGTAACGTACATCCCCTCTGTGCTATAGAAAGCAAAGCTAGCGATATTGTGTGAAATGACCGGTACTTAAGCTTGCTTAGCCTAGGCTATAATGCGGGAATAAACGAAATGCACTGCCCTAAAATTCCTGGCACTGAAATATGTAAGCTGCTGATTGGTTACTGAAAATCTTGTGACTATCAGCTACATAGTTTAATGGTTGTCTGACAGACTTATGACCATCATGCTATACTTAAAACAATACTAGGCTTTAGCCATAGAAACAATATGGCTGCCAGATCTCACGTTGGTCCGTCGCTGGAGGTGGTCTAGATTTATATTAATAACTCGTTATCAATATCCACGTTTTTTCTCAGTATGGTTTTCTCTATTTCAAGGCTCGCGAGCTCTGTTAGTAGCAATTTATAATAATAATAATAATAATAATAATAATAATAATAATAATAATAATAATAATAATAATAATTTAAGACATATGTACATTAGTGCATTTTCAGTGGTTATCTAGCCTCTTTTGTTGTTATTATAATTATTTCTTCTTCTTCTTCTTCTTCTTCTTCTTACTAATATTACATTATTAAATTTTGTTGTTTTGATAAGAAGACTCACTGGCCATTGAAGTACAACTGTATAACCTGAAATATTTTTTCACTTCATTTGATCAGGGAAAGCAGAAAAGAAATCAGAAGTAGGACAACGTACTGCACAACCTTCCAACACTGATGTACTTAGCAATGAACCTGATAAACTAGATGACAAGAATGACAGAAAAGATTATAATGACCTCTTAAAACGTCTGGAAAAACCTGCTACCAATTTTCACACTTCTAAAATGCCCGTGAAGCATACTAACGAGTTACGGATGCAAGCCAGTAAACATAAAGAAGAATCATTTAATAAGGGAATGTCAGATACACCAGAGACTGCTGCTGCCATGCAATCAAGCACAGCTGCAACACCGATATCTTTAACTGATCAACTTGCAAGGCTTAATAATACCATGGGCAGGCCTGTTATAGGCTCTGGACTTGCTGGTACTGGACGGCTTAGCAACAGCTTAACTGCAAATCATATTCATTTGGAAGCTTGTTTAGGGATGAGGAGGAGAGCAAGGATTAAGGAGTGTGTTGCAAACTGAAAAATGGGATGCACTAGATGACAATTAAAGTAAAGGTCAGAGTGATTATGTAAGATTGGCGTACAGCCACACTAGTATTTAATAACTTTCTAGTCTGGTAAATGGATCATCACACAGCAATTCTCTGTTCATCGTTCTTAAGTTTACATATGACCTGTCAGCTCACAAGCACGCAGGTGCAATATTTTGCTTTGTGCACCCTGCAGTCGCTTTCACCCCCCCCCCCCACCCCTCCCTCTTTAAATGTTGCCTTTAGTACTTGGACCATTCTCAAAATGGTGGTCGCCAACATTTTAGTGGGGAAAGGGGGAGATTGTTAGGGAGTTGTGGGGTGGTGCTGTGAGTCAGGCAATAGTTACTTATTGATTGTTGTGTTTTTGTTTTCAAAATGGAACCATTACTCAATTTTTTTGTCATGTTTTCATGCAAAACGTCTGAATGTTTTGTTAAGTGTATTTGAACTCCATGGCAGGCAACTCAGTGCTGTGAGTCAGGCAATAGCTACAGGGTACCGATCATTCAAAGCAACAAAACTCATCAAAATTGACAGGGCAAAGATAAAAGAAACTTTCCTGAAGGCTGTGTGAAAATTTACATGAATGTACAAGCTACATAAAATGTTATGTGGTGTTTAGATTACAATCCCGTGATGTCAAGGTTTTTTCGAGCTCATAGGCATTTTGCATTTCAATTTTAACAGATGAATGTACTTCACAGCACACAAGATTTACCTCTGGATCAAGTGGGCAAAGATCGGCATCAGCAGTAAGTATATGAACCCCTCAGTGCAGCAGACACCTGCCTTCTTAATCTCTCAAGAGACACACAAGCTAGTGATCATTTAGTTGAGCAGTCTCTCTTTTCAGTGAGGAATATAATTTAGAACAAAAAGAACATGCGAGGGGTGTAAATATTGTCAGCAACTGTGAAAATCGCCTGCTTGCATGAGTGTGATGAGCTGTGAGTGTAGATAGCCAGTAGTAAGCCTGTCCTCTTAACACTAGCAGCTCACTGTACATCGTATGGCTGTCGTGTTTCCACGGCGCAGGCACTTTTCACACTTTCTTGCATGTTCTTTCTGCTCAACTATCCTTGAGTGGAAAGAGAGACTGCTCATAGACTGTGTGATACAAGTAACACACGAGAAAGAAAGATTAGACAGCACCCGACCGGTGTTACAGGAGGTCATGGGTTTGATTCCTGTTGGGGACTCAGATTTTTCCTTTGTCCCACGCTTGGGACAAACTGAATATTCCATCTTTCTCATTTCTTTCCGAGCTTAAAATTTACCATCTTTCTTTCTTTATTAAGTAATATATGAGTTGATTCAATACAAGTTTGAACCTGAATATCAGCAAGCCAAATTGAACACCTACAGTAAGTGGATGTGCACTTCCCAAACTCAAGTACCACATCTGCACACACACCTGATGTCTGCAAAGTTAACCGCACATGACTTTACACTCTTATTCCTATCAAAATTAAATGTCTCTTCTTATGTCAGTCATTTGTCCAAAAGGCTTAAAAGGAGTTTTGAGTAAAACTCGTGGTTACCGAGAAATAAAGTTATCTTTAAACTTTATCCTTGAGACTCAAAGACTCAAAGTTAGTCTGTAAACAATGCAAGGATGTTTATATTAAAGATCATTTATTTATCTATTTATTTATATATTTATTGATGTAGTTATGTCCTTCTTGGATTGTTTTTGCCCAAGAAGAGTCCTCTCTTCTTTGATCTGCTACTAAATGTTTATTACTCCATTAGTGGAAAGTTTAAAGAACTCAGGCTGTATATCCACCCAATTTCAGTTCATTCGGCTTGTAATTGTACAAGAATCTTCTTTTGTTTGAATTGACTTGACGTGTATTGATTTATAGCTATTAATTTGTGTCAAATTGACTTTGTAAAGAAAATGATTTTGTAATAACCAGAAACTGATAGAGATCATTGTTTGAAATACAGGTGGTTCTTAGAGACTTTTTTCTTTTATTATTACTTTACTTAATTTAAGTTTGTTAAATTCTGCCATTTTTAGGGCTGACTTGTCTCCCAAACAACCTAGAAAAAGTGCATCTCATAAAAGCTCAAGGTACTACACTGTAAAACTGTAATTTTGTTTTTATTAGCTCAGTTAGCTCAGTCAAGTATTGAAAAAGACTTTTCAAGTTACTCAAGATGATGCTGACTTTTGGGTTTGTGGATGAAATCCTATATAACTGTTTTAGCCATACTTTCCTGTTGCTTATTATGCTGTACAAGGTGGTTCTACAGAAATTTTGAGTCTGTGGATAAAATCCTTAAGTGTGACCATTCAAATGAAAGCTACTGAGCAGTACTTTCCTGTGGTGTTGTTTATTATGCTGTACAAGGTGGTTCTACAGAACGTTTGAGTCTGTGGATAAAATCCTTCAGTGTCACGGACCATTCGAATGAAAGCTACTGAGCAGTACTTTCCTGCGGTGCTGTTTATTATGTTGTACAAGGTGGTTCTTTGATTCTGTGGAAAAAATTCCTTAAGTGTAACGTACCATTCAAATGAAAGCCACTGAGCAGTATTTTCCTTTGGTGCTGTTTATTACGCTGTACAAGGTGGTTCTAACTTTTGCGTCTATGGAAAAAAATCCTTATGTGTAACCATTCAAATGAAAGCTACTGAGCAGTACTTTCTTGTGGTACTGTTTATTAATTATGCTGTACAAGGTGGCTCTTTGACTCTGTGGAAAAAAATCCTTAAGTGACTAACCATTCAAATGAAAGCTGTACTCAGAGCAGTATTTTCCTGTGGTGCTGTTTATTATCCTGTGCAAGGTGGTTCTAACTTTTGAGCCTGTGAATGAAATCCTTAAGTGTGACCATTCAAATGAAAGCTACTGGGCAGTACTTTCCTGTGGTACTGTTTATTATGTTGTACAAGGTGGTACTAATTTTTGAGTATGTGTGACCATTCAATTGAAAGCTACAACGAGCAACGAAAATAATGAATGGACTGAGTTATATTCAGTGGCCACTGATGTGATGCTATAAGGTTGAAAGAATACATGTAGGTCCCTAATACACTGCACTTAATGGGCAATTGGTCATTTTCAGTTATCTAATGTACTTCATTGAAAATCAATTATTGATTTTCAATGATTAGTACATGAAAGGTACAATTGTCCATGTACACATTTAACTTTGATTACTTCAAGCATGAAAATAATAACGTTGAAACTTGTTTACTCTCTTTACACAGAAATCAATCTGTCTCCAGTTCTAGGTCTCAAAGGGTAACTAAAATAACCTAAGATGTTTTTGTATATTTCAGTGCAACACCTGCTTAACTCTGACACCTCATTACATGTAAAGTGAAACCATATAAGACGCCATTATTAAGCGGACAACCTGTTTTTAGTGAACACAAGCGTCAGTGAGTTCCAAACGGATCTCAATAAGGATCTTATCTGGATCCTAGGGTAGGATCCTATAAGATTATATTTGGATCCTGAGTGGGATTTCTTTCAGGAATGTTTATGTTTTGAACGGTGTCATGCCGTAACCGGGCTTGATTCGAGTACAAAGATCTTTGTGAAGTGTTGTGAAAACAATGACAAGTTCTGCTGTTGTAGAAAGAGAAATTTGGCTACTTCTTGTCTGATTCTTTCTTGTTTTCTTACGCTAGAAGTAATGATCTGGTGTTTGAAGATCTTGATGAGGACTTAGATCAAGAACTTGGGCAGTTGTCACTAGGTAAATACTTTGGTACCTACATGTGGGGGCACAACCATGCCAGGGCCATAACCAGATGGGGATCCTTGGATGCCCGTGACCCCCTCCCCCCCCCCCCCTCCTTCCCGTTGGGAATGAAAAGTAATAATTATATCAAAGCACACCAGCTATCTCGTGAAAAACTAGTCATGCTTTTTGGATTTGAGTGTTTAGACACTGACAACTTTACTAAATATTAGGCTTTCACCTGCCATTTGGCCTAAAGTGAACTCTAGTGGTTACCAGTGCTCAGTAGAATTGCCCCCACAATGAGCAAACCTGCAGACGCCATTGCATGCTGGGATTAACCCTGTGACTGATTCACTTACAGCCTATCCGGGGGAGGGGGGGGGCGGGGTTAATGTAAACCAGAGTTTATTGCAGAAATTGTTTTATGAGGCCCCCTAGATTTTAGAGGGCATTGCTATGCAGCAATGCAATTATTCCCCAGAGGCAAGTTGGATGTGTGGTGATAAATAACGTGCCGAGGTGGTTATTTGGGAACTTTAGATTTGAGTACGAGTACGAGATTTCAATTCCAGTTTGCAGGCTTTACGTTGTCATATCACATACCTATCTCATTCCTGAAGCTTCCTTCTTTACTGGTAAACAACAAGAAAGAGTGAGGACTCTGGGAATGTCTCTGGTTTGAAATTCAAAACTCGTACCCGTACTCGTACTCATAGTCCGATCTAAAGGTCGCTATTCTCCTCGTGTCCAGCAAGCGGCTTAAGCCCTGTCCAAACGGAGTCGGAAGTTATCGCAAGTTGGAAACTAATCTTGCGAAGACGCATGACTCCGTTTGGCTAGCGCTTGCGTGTTCGTGCGATGGCTTTTGATAACTTGCGTTAACTTTGATCGAGCTCAAAACTGGACGCAAGTGAACGCAGGTTTTTACCATTTGCAAGGCTACCCGACGCAATTCGACACAAGTTGGTCTCAGAATTGTTTTCCTTATTATGTGCGTGCGTGCAGGGCTGTACTGAAATGGGCTCCTGGTGTTTTTGCAACTTGCACATTACTTGCGTCTACTTGCCAGTCCGTTTGACACCCATCACACCATGCTTTGTCTACACATTTCTTGTACGCATTTCCGAACTTGCGCTGACTTTGACTCCCTTTTGGCCAGGGCTTTAAATTTGATAATCTTTGCTTCGATAATCCTTGGCTCAATTATTGGCCTCGTTTTTGTGCAAAACGTGTGTTTCGTGGCGCTTGAGATGGAACTCAGTTTCCATGTAAGGCCAAAAAATTAGCTTATTGGCTAATAACCCATGTGCGGTAAACCCAATGAGTAAGCTAGAAATTTAAAAAACCGAGATTGAGAATCGTGATTTAATAGAACCTGTTAATGGTTTACATGTTTTATTTTAACACTGAAGTTTCCGAGGTTGGCTGGTCACTGGTCAGTTTGTAGCTACGCCTGTCTCTCCTGGGTTTTCTAAAAGGATCATATCATCCTATATGCAACTTTCTGTTACATGTACATGCACGTACAATATGACCATCTGAAAATTTGTTGGGGCTCACAAACGTCTCCCCTGTTATGCTCTTTTTGTTTTCCCTGCAAAAATACGACATAAAAAAAGTAAAAACTTTTTAGTTACATGTATTTTTCATTCAAAAATGTAAAATAGTCTTGATGTTTAAATCGTGCACGCAAGCAACAACGTCACTCGGAAAAAGGAACAGAAGCTCCAAAGAACGTCAACTTACGATACACAGAGACATTTTAGTAGGGTTTTTGGAATGTTGCAAGACTCTTAAAAATACTGAGAAAGTAATTGGACTTGTGTTTCAAAACCTAATGCTAACTCTGCGTAATGTGTTATGTAATTTTAGGGCCCAGAAAAATTGCACCAGTCGATGTCCAAAGTAAACCCATCTCTCTGGAGACAGCCATGGTAAGTATTAATAGTTTGATATAAAATCTGTTTTAAGCTGTCGCTACACGAACGATTTTTTGCTTTTATCGGCGACGCGTTTTTTCCGAAAACTGTCGTGTCGCCAAAACATTTGCAGAGAAAATGTCGTCAGAAATTGCCCGAGTTGAATTTTGCGACAAATCCGATTTGTTGCCAAGAAGTAGTCACCACCGCGCGCTGGGGACGCGACAGGTTTTATAAAATAGCGTCTCCTTTGAAAACATTAAATCGCTCATATCGCCTCTACCATGCGACTGCATTTGAGCTTTGTGTTTGGCTTTTACTGTTCGCTTGTGCTGAACCGATTCCGTTCACCCTGTTTTCACTAGATCTCAATGATAACGAAAACGAAGTTAGAATCGGAAAAAAGGAAACTTTTCGGCCCTTCCAATTCCGATTCCGTCATACTTTTAATACGCGGCCACCCTCTTTAAAGCAGCCAGTTGTCAGATCCCCGGAAAAATTAGTAAATTACCGTAAGTAAGACACTGCAAAAAATACTTATAAACGGTCACCTGTGTTTAGCGGTCGCGGCCATATTTGTGTGTTTGCCTATTGTTTTATTCCTCTTAACCCTTTAAACCCAGTAAGCCCTGATGAAAATGAAATTTCTCTTTACACGATCACTGCTTGTTTGAACATTCAAGTGACGAGAATAAAGGAAGTGATCACTGAGGATAAGTTGTCTTGATATTTCGACAAATTCTCCTTACTAGTTTCATAAGAAATGTATGGAGATCAGTAAAGAGAATATGCATTTTTATATCAGGGCTGAAAGGGTTAAAGTGACCAGCAAGAGTTCAGTTCAGCTTTTCATGACATTTAAAAATTACCCAGGAGAAAGCGATGAAAGGAAGGAGTTTGAAAATAGGTTTTCTGATGGGTGTAAATAAACCTGTGTCGTACAGATTACCATCATAGCAAGGTACTGATGGGTATTGATGTTACTCACAATATAACCTGCGATCAGGCCCTCCCCCTTTGTCTATGAACTCGAGAGATATTTTTTTCCCTCCCCTTCTCCCTCCCTCTCATTTTCCCCGCGGAAACAAAAAACGCCTGATCGCAGGTTGCTCACAATAAATCCTTTTGAACGAGCACATTTTAAAAACACTTTCAAAGTAATGCGTACATCATATAAATATGATATTATTGTCATGAAGATTTCACCGCGCCCAGTGTTCATTCCTGGCAAGAATCAAACCACTTGTTTTTTTTCCACCAAGGGAGGCCACTTGATAGAGTTTTGACTGTAAAAACAATTATTAGACAAATTAATAATTGCCAGTTACATACCATGTGCTAAAGTATGTGTATTGACCATTAGGGCTTGAAAAACCTTATATTTGGAAACCCTAAAGCGAGTTTAACACCCGAATGGAGAACCCAGAGCTTTACCTTCTGTGACTTGTATGGTCTGGAGTATGGTATGGTGCAGCATAAGGTAAATGTTATTAAAAAGCCCATAATATCAACGCGCATATTATCTTCTCTAGCCTTTATACACTTCTTATGGTACAAGTTGCCAAGAAAAGATATAAAACAGTACTTTCCTGTGGCGCTGTAATGTTTGGCGTTAACGTTGTTAGACTGTGTATGAAACCTTGAGTTTTGGCATTCAAATGAAAGCTATTGAGCAGTACGTTCCTGTGGTGCTGTTTATTGTGCTGTACAAGGTGGTTCAAACTTCTGAGTCCGTGGGTCAAATCCTTAAATGTTTTAATTCATACTGTAGCTACTGAGCAGTACTTTCCTGTGGTGCTGTTTGTTATGCTGTACAAGGTGGTTCTAACTTTTGAGTCTGTGGATAAAATCCCTAAAGTGTGACCATTCAAATGAAAGCTACTGAGCAGTACTTTCCTATGGTGCTGTTTATTGTGCTGTACAAGGTGGTTCTAACTTTTGCGTCTCAGGATAAAATCCTAAAGTACGACATTCAAGTGAAAGCGACTAAGCAGTACTTTCCTGTGTTGTGTATTATTCTGTATAAGGCAACTCAAACTTTTGAATCCGTGGATCATGCCCTCAGGCGGGACCATTTAAACGAAAACTATTGAGAAGTACCTCTGGTAATTGATACCAGAATTTGTAGAGCCTTTGTCAATTTTTTACTTAATTTACAGCAGCCGTGGAGAGTAATCATCTAATAGTCGGCACTGACTTGTCTTTGTAGGGTGGACCTTGTGGAGTGCTGGCCGCTGTGCAAGGATTTGTCCTCAAGCACCTGCCCTTCGGAGGGAAAAAGGGGGATGCTAAGAAGTATGATGTTGTTTGCTCTTTTGTGTTCATTCTTTACGTAAATATTGCAGAACTGCGATCAACTTCAACTTTTTAACTTACTTTCCTAACGGCTAATGATGTTTTAGATTTTACTGAACAAGATATATTTTCACTGAGCGTCTTATGAACATAAAAACATAAAGCCCACCCCCCCGCGGGGGGGAGGGGTACTTCCTATAGTGGGCTAGCGGGGAAGCTCTGCCCGAAAGGGGTGCCTTTTCCAAGCATGCAGTATACTAAAGGTTAGGGAAAATCGTCATTTTAGTATATGAAAGGGTCACAAAATCCACTGCAAAGTGAAAGAGATGGCGGCTAAAGCTAAGTTTATAAAAGGGTGCCAAACTATGGCAGAAATAACAACGCCAAACACTTTTAAAAAGCTTGGAGCCTTTCAGCAGCTGATCCAGAAAGACTGAAAGTCCGGAGAATATGGGACAATCATGGCAAATTCTATTGTTTTGGCTTATCCTTGATGTATAAGAAAGGGGTGCAATTAAAACTTTTATTGAGTACCGCCTGGATAATAACCGAGTCAGAGTTTTTGTTCCTCAAAAGCGATTGGCAGCTTCTTTCAAACTTATTCATTCTATGGCGAGAAACCGTGTACAAAATGTTGCAGATACACCTTGAACTAATTGTATTTCCCTTCATCTGATGTTATTTTACTATACCAGGGCAAAAGGTTACTCTAATGCAATTGGCATCCTCCTTTGTGTTCTTATTGGATTCATGAAATCCACTTATTGTTTTATTTCAAGCCGATAAATAATTGTTCTCTGATTTTCGTGAGCCAAAATGGCCATTGGAAATGTAAAACCTACATGCACCAGGGAATGCCAAGTTGTTAGTTGTTCGTGGCTAATTCACTGCAGTTAGTCTTGAGCCAGGAGTGCCAAATTTGAGGTTCTTTGTTTTACAAATAGATGGCATTTGGCCGTGCGTGTGTACTCTGATAATCTAAAGATGACGTCAGAACGCGGTAAGAACAAAAAAGTATGCGGGCGAGTAGTGTAACCGATGTTCTTAGGACGTTTTGACGTACTCTGTGCATTATCAGTTGTAGATATGCACGACCAAATGGAATCTATTCGTTTGATACATTGTTTTGATATCGGTTTTCCGCACAGAATTGTTAAAAAACTTCGTAGGCATGATTTATGCACGCAGAACTTATTACTTTTCAATCACTGACATCACAAACTCCTTTGGACCAATCAAAACGCACGTTTTACTTTGTCCATTGTACAACAGATAGAGCGGTTTTCAATTGAGTGTCGAAAGTAATTCGCGTTTTGCTTTGGTTTTGTTTTACTTCGCTCTGTGATTGGTTAAAAAATCTCGCGCCACTTTCACGACCAATCAGAAGCAAAACTCAAACCAATCGCCACTTGCTGGCGCGCGTTTTCCCGCGCTTGGCGCTGGTTACATGTATTTGCTTGGAGTTCTGATTGGTTCATTGGGTAATTTGTGTTTGTTGTGATTGGCTGGGGTAATTACTTTGGTTTTGGTTTTACGACACTCATTTGAAAAGCGCTCTAAAGGAATAATTTCAATTAGTGTAATTGCTCAGGTGATTATAGAGAAGCGCGCTCACTGATTGGTCGAGGATTACGTCCTCTATTGCTATAATAACCCCGCGCGAGTTGATTATAATACTAAAGCACTAATTTTCAAAATGGCCACCGCGCGATTTTTGATGTTTCTGGAGAAAAGAAAAAAGAAAATGCATTTGCTTTGATAATCACCTGAACGATTATACTAAAACAATTATTCTCCTGAGGCTCAGCGAATATTGTGGAATAATCCCCTGGACTTCGTATGGGGGATTATTCCTCAAGAATCACTAAGCCTTCGGCGAATAATTGTTAATCAGTCGATTGAGTTGAACAGCTCGTTCCTAGTCCTTTACTAGTTTCTAAGATGGTTAATGGCTTAGCAATTAATCCTGATGTTTATTTACAAAACTGCAGCCTTCATCACGGGAAAGAACCAAAGCTTTAACGTCTGCTATCAGTGAAATACTATGGAGAGCTGGAAACAGCAGAGGGGCTATAGTAGCTTTGTAAGTTGACCTGTTACAGTACCTAGGAATGAAATATATAGAGGTTATTTACCGTTTTTTATTTTAATTTACCTTATTATAGGAAATTAACGCCTGTGTTAATTAAGGTATATTTGAAATTAACGCGAATTGAAGTAAAAATTACCCGCCAGTAAAGGAAATTAACGCGAAAGACGGGGTAATTAAAATGATGGAAATTAAGGTCGCGGAAATTAATTAACGCTCACAAAAATTAACGCGAATTGTTACATGTAATGGAGCGGATTTGATTGATTTAGATAAATAAAAGATAAAAATAAAGTGTAATTTTCTTTTTGTTATATAGACAAGAGTATTTTTGCACAAACAACAGCGTCAAAGCGGGAAATGACGTCATCAATATCCTCACTGGTGAGAATATGGAAAATGCGCCACTCGATTCCCGTATGTAGTTTCGTGTGAACTTTAAGAGTGGTCAATTTTCCACTAAAACACTCTTGGCTATATAATGAAAGCGTTTAAAGTTTGCTAGCTGTATCTCCATCCGGCTCGCAACTTTTGCAGTTCACCTTCTGAAAAATGTTGTGGGCTAAGCATAAACTGTACGAGTTGTTTATCAGATCATAGCTGCAACTTGACAGTACGCACTTCATTGTTAGTGAGTCCATTTAGTACTGGGCAAAACTTATACCAGTAAATCTTTTCGAATTTCGCGATATTTTGCTAACATTTCGCCTCGCCTTAGAACATTTTTCTGAAAGTCGCAAATTTCGCCGCGTCAACCTTCGGTGACCTTAGCTAAGTCAAACTTATTGTCCTCCGAAACTTTGCAAATTTTCAAAAAAGTAAACGGAACTTCGCAAGAGCCGGCATTTAGGATAGGGATGTATTAACAAAAGCACGTTTTGAGGTATGGTACTTTTTGATCAGCATGCACCATCTTTTTGTTAAGTTTTGGGAATAACTAAGTAATTATATTTCAACGTTACCGTTGCATTTGTAATTTTTTAGACCTACAGGCGGTTCAAATGTTCTTGGCGGAGGGAGATATAAACCTGACCAGCTAACAGAGGCGGTGGGTAACAATAATGTTATGCTAATAATTTACTTATGATATTGTCCACGGACTCAAAAGGGGAACCGTATATGTCATCGTCTTAAACGTGTGACTTTTGAAGTGTGTGATTTATTTTAACGAAGGTGCCTCCTAATACAGATTAATTTTTGCAACGGTTATGACTATGGGGAAAAAGCAGATCTTAGCAAGGGTTATTGGAATCCAAAAAGAAAAATGTGGGTTAAACCACGCAGTTTTCAGAGATGATTAAGCAACAATTATTCTAAAAAGAGGGTTGAAATACAAACAATGTATGGTAATTTCTTTCCAAATTTAAGCTCATTTATCTCTGAAAAATGCATGGTTACCCCCAATTTTCTTTTTGGATTCTTATAGCCCTTGCTAAGATCTGCTTTTTCCACATAGTCATAAACCGCGCAAAAATATTGTTGTATTAGGGGGCAAATACCTTAAGAAACCCAAATATCCCGAGATGTGCAGAACGTACGCGCAGTAACAGAAGGAGTCACCGTCCTACGGAATCGCGAAAAAAAGAAAACAAACCAAACGGAACAAAACTCACCATGTGTAAACAACATTGATCAATGAATATTACTTGACAAAGGGAAGCCTGAAATGTGAAACAGAAGGTTGACCGTTGTACCTCCAAGCTGCATTTGACTAAAAACCACAGAGAATTACCACTGTAATAATTTTGTATTCTTTTCAGCTTGTTTTGTACACCTTCAAGTCATCCGAAAGCCTTCACAGCTTCATCGCTCAAAATATAACACAGGTATGAAAAATTCCATCCACAACAGAAAATAAAAATAAGGTGAAACGAATAAAACATTGAACGACCGTGCAACCTTCCATGTACGCTCCTAAACAATGCCAACTTGAATACTCATAGTAAACACCCGCAAAAGTGTTTGCTACAGGGTTTTCAACAAAGAGTGACTGACTAAGTTTATGTTTGTTAAAATTGTATTTCACTGTGAATGTTGTTCTGTAAATGGTTTGAACCCAGGAGTCATATCATAAGTCGGTGAAGTAGATCGTTCGGGCGGGTGTAGTCCTGAGAAGGACTGTTTGTGGTGACATTAACTGACATTTCGACAACCTGAGTGGAAGTTAAGACTCTAATGACTCTTAATGTAAGTGAATTTTTACCACATCTTATCAATTTCTCGTTTTCTGATTGGTCGAGAGCCGTGGAAGATGAGAGTCCATACTACCTCTCGTGTCATGAATGATTGTTGCGAGTGTTTGTGGTCG
This sequence comes from Siderastrea radians, assembly GCA_964017195.1. Taxonomy (NCBI): domain Eukaryota; kingdom Metazoa; phylum Cnidaria; class Anthozoa; order Scleractinia; family Rhizangiidae; genus Siderastrea; species Siderastrea radians. The sequence continues at coordinate 21,853,254 of OZ024898.1, forward strand.
ATTTATTGTAGACTCGCACCACGTAATTCTTTTTCCTGTGGTAAAAAAAAAATACGCCTCGGGAGTCCGCGGCAACATTTTGACGGTTAGGTGACGAAAATAATGGGAAATAAGAGGCCATACCACGGATGTTGGAGGAAATTTGTGTTCTTCATTTACCATCTGTTTTTATTGTTGTTCAATTTTCAGTTTGAGTCAGACGGCAGTAGTGGTGCATTTTGCTCTTGTATTCTGTGATCCTGACACGGTCAATTAAAACGTAAGTGTCCCATGCAAGTGAAAGCTATTTTTAACTCATCGCCAATAGATGAGCTTGGGAACTGGTGCCTGGGAGAATGATAGGGGAACATGCGCCATACAAGCTAGGCAGGGAGGTAACCATGGCAACCTGCGAGCGGGACTCTCCACCTGCACGTAGCCCCACCAAAGCACCGTCACACTGAAAGATTAGTGGAAAAAACTACGTACCTCTCCCCATACTTAGCTGAATCCAGCAGCTATAAAGCAGAGCGGGCATGGAGGGGCAAGAATCCGCAACGATTCGCAAAAGCACAGTGAATGATCCGCAAAGATCAGCTTGAATGAAATACGAAACGTAACGCAATAGCAAATAAACCTGCAAACAGACAAGGGCCACCCCGCAGATCACGTACTCTTAAGGAGCAGACCGCTGGACGCATTGTCTCTCGTTTAGCTTTGCCTAAACTAATTTTAGCCACATAAACTTATGCACTGCACAGTGTAAAACGCGTGTTTTGATTGGTCCAGAGGAGTTTGTGAACAAAGTACAGACGCGCGAATGACGATATGAACCGCGAAGTTCTGCGCGCGTCAATTGTCACTCAAACAGGTAGATTTCATTTGGCCGTGCGCGTGTAGTCTGATAACGCACAGAGGACATCAAACCGTGGTAAGAATATCAGTCACGCTACTCGCCTGCGACTCCTTTGTTCGTACCATGTTTTTTCGTCATCTGTGCCAAATGTTTGAGTGCCTTAAGGCGTTTCCTATGCCCTTGATTTCATCGCGCAGACCTGGTACAGCATAATAAAACGGCGTTTTATCATGCTGTACTAGAGTTTCTAACGTTTGAGTCCGTGGAAGAAATCCTAAAGTATGAACCTGAGTATGAACATTAAGAAAACGGCGCTACTGGGCGGTGTATTTTGAACCGGAACAATAGTATTCCGTCCAAGGGAGTTCTTCTTTTTGAGTGTGTGGATGAAATCCTTAAAGTTTGACCATTCAAATAATAGTAAACAAGCAGTGTTTTCTCATGGTGATATATGTTATGCCGTACACTGAGTTTCTTAATTTTTAGTCTCTGGGTAGAATCGTAAATCATCGCCCAGAATGCTATTGTCTTTTGCGACATGTACTTACAGCGCCTGATTTTAGGACGCGCGGCATAATAATTTGCATGTTCAGAACAAGTCGGCTGTGATTGGTCAGAAGACCTTGCCTTTGGGAATACCTCGAGTCTCTTCGCGATTCCACTGCTGTCAATCAAACGGTTGGAAGTGTGAAGCAAATTTCAAGGTGCGAGAAAGTGAACAATTGGGCCCTAATTAGGCCACGCTCTCTATTCAAACCTTTTGAATAGAGAGATTCGTCAAAGAGTTCGCGAGCAAATTTTATCATGGACTGTCTAAACGTTATCTGAAATAGTTTAGGCAAACCAAGCGGTTTTAAAGCGGTTGAGGCCAGCGCGAAGCATTACCTGCCCGCCACGAGAGAAGCGCCAAAAATTATTTCTCGCGCTTTGCAGGAATTGCATTCGCAAAAAAACCCCGGGCTGTCGGTATGTGTGTTGACTAGCGACCTTGAAGCGCGAAAGGTTAGCCACGCGCGACTTAAAAGGGCCAAAAATTTGACTCACGCTTTGCAAAAAATCATTTGCCCTGTTTGTCTACAGGCCTGTTTGTGTCTAGCGAGCTTCATCGCGCTTCATGAATCACTTCAGCGCAAAGAATTAAACCACGAGCGACTAGACCGGTGCGCGACAAATTTTGACGCGCGTCATTTTATATGACTTTACAAGCGGATCGCGGTTATTGGAAATTACGCTGTCGAGTAGTACTTTAAGGTTGTTCGGTTTGTTGGTTTTGTTTTCGTTGTTTTGTAACCTTTCTCTTGGGAGAAGGGAAATTGATTCAAGTGATTTCTGCTTTAGAGTGCGACCAGACATGGATGTATCGGACAGCGATTTGATGGGAGCTCATGGCTACTGTACACAGGTTGATATTTTTATTCCAATTCGCCACTTTAGAAACGAGAAAGGACCAGGGAATGAATGCAAAATATCGCGGAAATCAATTAACTACACAGGAATGGCCCATCACATGAAAGAGCATGTCAGAATTATCAGCCTTGGCAAGTTTGAGAAGGTTTGGATGAAAAGTTACTAAACCACAAGTTTTCAAATACAGCGAAAACCCCCTATAAACGTCTTTCTTTTAAAGACTTCCCCCGCCCCCAACCATACAAACTCTGTAAATTGTCCAATTTTTGGAAGCCATTTATTCTGCTTCAAATCAGTCGATTAGTTCCAAACATGGCAGAATTCCCATTTTTCAGGTGCTTTATCAGATTTCGAACTTAATTTTAATCAATCGATTACTTAAGAAAACTCGTTCCCAGTCCTTTAATTCTTTTTAAAGTGGCCAATAATTAGATTTATCCCCCCCCCAAAAGAACCTTTTTTCGCTTCTCAATATTATGTGGACTCTTTCTAAAAACTGGTCAGTAAAAAGAAGGTGGCTGCTTCAAAGTAAGAGATGCTTCACTGTAATCCTATGCTTGTAAATAATCAATGGAACTCAATGTACCTTGTACTTTGTTTTGTGGTTATCAATAAAGGTTTTTGTATTAAAAAAAAATAATAAAATAATCAATGGAACTCGGTTAAAACTGACTTAATGGAGGAAAACCTCGTTGGATTTAATAGGATAAAATTTTAGAAATGTTAAATTGTAAGATGTGAGTACAGTTTTTCTTTTCTTCTTTGTTTTCAAAATTTACTGTATATTCGTAAATTTTTGTACCTAATATAACTACAGTCTTGGACAGAATACCTTGGGACACTTACGAAAAGACCAACTAACGATAAAGTCTTTCAGATAGTTTAATAATCCTTCCATTTCTTGCCCCTCCCCCCCCCCCCAATACAAAGTTGAGATATTGTGCCTTGGGTCTATGCGTAAAAAGAAAAACCCACCTTGTATTGGGGGAGGGGAGGGGGAGGCTACGAAAAGATAATTTCTGGTGCAGAAGGCTAAGTGTCCCCAACACTTGTGACCACGATTGTACCGTGTTTATAGTTTTGAATAGTTTTTGTAGTTTTTAATTTGTACTCTTTCTATATGCACGTACGTATTTTGAACGGGCTTTTCAGCTCGTAGATGTTACGTTGGTAAATAAACGATTGATTGATTAATTGATTGATTGATATGCTTTACAAATCGATCTCTTTCCTTGTTCTCGACGAGAGTGCTGTGTTAGCGATCTTTGAAATGATGTGTTGATTTGTTTGTTGAACTTTCTTGTTATGAAATGGTGAATTTATTAATCACAGGAAAGGCTGTCTCCAACACATTTGATAACATTCAGGAGGTTGATACGGGAGGAGCAAAAAAGATATAGTCGGTGATTGAACAACGTTCAAAAGGTCGAAATTGAGGGTTTTCAATTTTCGAGAGAATTGCGATCTTTCGCATTAAGTTTTCAAAATCACAATCAAGTTGCTGTCAGATCCCTGTATTTGAAGTTGAACTTACAAAGTTGTCTCAGAAATTGAATTAAACATCGTGTGACTCGCTTGACGAGTATTACGGTTTCAATTAAGGAGTAATTCGTTTGTAGACGGAACGCAGGGTTGTCGCTAAACAGCAACAAGCGTATTTATTCCAAACTGAAGTAGTCTTCACAGGTTACAGCTCTTCTACGACACACAGACTCTTCTTCATACACGGCCAACAGCCACTTCACCAACTTCGGCACACAGCCACAGCAAGAAACTCTAAACTTACTGCTTACACTACTTCTGAAAACTACTTGAGTAAACTGAGAGCCGCTTACATATATATAACTATTATAACATGCTCTAAAAACTTAGTTAATTGCTTACTATTTGGAGATTACGTGATTATTTATTTTTAAATGACTCGGCATTCTTAAATGTTCTGGAGAGTTCTAGAGAATGTTCTGGAAGGTTCCTTACTAAAAAAGCTAGACAATTTTGTAACAACGATAGTTATTTGTGTTTGCTTCAATTTCTGATGGGGTAATTTTGTTTTTTGTTCCAGTTGTGATTGGTTAGAGTAATTTCTCTGGTTTTGGTTTTAAGACACTCATTTGAAAACTGCTCTTTTTCGAACCAGAGAATTTATAACTTAACTGATATACTCATAATTTGTTTAAACGTTTTTTCTCCAGAGTGTCTTCCAAGGGATAGAAAAACAAAGCGAGATTGGTCTTCTGTCGTTATTTGAGCACTACAACTCATGTGAGGTAGCCAAGTAATAAGGTCAAGGTATCGATGAACGTGGGAATTTTGCTTTTAGTGAGGCCTTTTAACCATGTTTTAAGCCTCGAACGTTTCAAATACCAATGTAATGGCAATGAGGAAAAGCTATTGCTTTGGCTAATTTGCATTAGATTGGGCACATGAAAGGTTCGATGTTTGAGAGGGGCCTCAAAGGTCTTCTTTAAGGCTGGTTTCAATATGATCGCTACGATCGCTGCCGGTGATCCCTGGAAAAAAACGTTCGGCAATCGTTGCAATCATATGGAAACCACTCCTATGCAATCGTTGTGAAATGCTGTGATCGCGACGATACTTATCGCTGAAGTATGGTTTTCGTGTGATCACAACGATTGCGGAACGTTTTTTCCAGCGATCGTAGCGATTGTAGCGATCATACGGAAACCACCCTTCATATAAAAAGAATAGATAAACAGGAGAAATTATTATAAATGAAAACTGTTTGGGATTTTGATTAACCTAGATTTCTAAAATTACTCGCACGTCTGCAGGTGTAAGGTTTCTCTCTGATTTGGGTGACTTTCATCTGACATTAAAATGTTTCAGAAGATTTTGTCGAGCAATTTCAATCAAATAATGTCCTCTTTCTATTATTAATGAAGGGCAATATGTTGAGAACACGTGTGAGTGCCATACGTATGACAAAAAAAGTTAACCCTTTTAGCCCAGTGATATGAAAATGCATATTCTCATTACTGTTCTCCATACATTTCATATGGCACTAGTAAGGAGAATTTGTCTAAATATCAAGACATCTTATCCTTGGTGATTGTTCCCTTTATTCTCATCACTTGAACGTTTGAACAAGTAGTGATGTTGTAACACTGTTAGGGCTCAAAGGGTAAATGCTGTAACCTGTGGCAACATTTCTGTTATTGATGATCAATTTTGTTAGTGAGTGCGCGAGAGTGAGTTATTGTTAACATTGAAATTTCATCTGGTTTAAGGTTGGTGTGAATTTCAAGACCCCCAAGTTTCCTATCTGGGTGATATGCAGTAAAAGTCACTTCAGTGTCTTATTTTCTGCAGACAGAAATCTTTTAGACGATTGGTAAGCTTCTGTGTTTTTATCATGCCAACTTTCTGTTGGCATGATAAAAACACAGAAGCCGATATCTGAAGCTATTTCGTTGCCGATATCTGAAGCTACATGCTTTGTGAAATGAAGCTATAGGTATACGGTTACATATTTGTTACTTTTGAGTTCCTTTACACGAAAAACAGTCTATTGCGTTTGCGTTTAACTTCTCAGTTTAATAGACCTTTTTACCGATACAGCAGCCATATTGATTTTGCCCCCTGGGCATTCCATAGTACTCACTGAAACTTATTTATTCTTTTGTGGTTATAATGCAGCATTATCACAATAATAGAATCAATCCAGTAATATGGGATACCCAGGGGGCAAATTCAATATGGCTGCTGTATCAGTAAAAAGGTCTGTTACATGTGATGATATATGACGTTAAAGCAGCTTTCCATTTGTGTTGCAGCAAACGTATGTTCAAGTCATGCAACTTCAAAGCGATCGAGCATTTTTGAGAACTAAACGACTGGCGTTTTTCTCGTCACGCATTTCTCCACTGTAGGGGAAGGACTGGATTGCTTGACAAGCACTAAGGACGTCTGCGTTGGAGGGTAGCTGCCCGGGGCCCACAGCCTAAATTTGCCCCACTCCCCCCCCCCCCCAACCTATCATCTTCAACCTTGACCCTTTGACTTTTGCAAAGCAATGAATAACGTCATAATTTTTGTAATTCTCTTTAGCTAGATACCACAAGAGAGTGTCCAGAATTCAAAGATACAGATCTTGTTCCTCCACTGGAGAACTGTATTAGAACTATAACTGTATTACAAGGTTAGCCCTCTCGAAAAAACGAAAGAAGTCAACTCGTTCACTTGCTCATGAAAAGCCTCCTTAAACTGATCTCCCAGAGAAAGCGCATGTTACCAGCGTTAACACAGAAACATCCTCTATCTAACTTTCAAAGGAAGAGTAAAGTTGTTTGAGTTAGCTGGGTTGGAAAGAGCTTATAGCACTCAGAGAGTAACATGAGCCAAGGCAAACGAGTATCAGTAGTTCAAGATAGCGGGATATTCGACATATCCGGGGTTCGCGAAAGCAGCAGTCTACTGCAGATGCCTCCATCCCAGGTTTTCTAGAGATCACGTTGTTCCTTAAGCTTTTTCCGTCTGTCCAAGAGCTAAATACCTTCTGGCTTGCTTTGTAGAGTAAAGACCCAGTAAAAGGGAGCACATAAACCGAGCTTCGTCAGACGGAGTCAAAGTCGCGCTTAAAGCTTTTGTGTTTTAAGATTTAATCGAGCTGACATGCACTCACTCGTACGATGTATAAACTGGTAATTTTACTGCCAAATTCTGCAGACGATACTTGAAATTCCTGGATTTCTGAAGATGTTCCGACGTCAGTCCAAACATTGCCGAAGATGTTAGAAGATTTTTTTATTATTATTATTTCTTCTCCGAGCTTAAAATTCACCATCTTTCTTTATTTATCACCTACAGGGCACTTCGACATTGCTGATCCTAGCAGTATGTAGGACTCGTGTCACCACGAACTCAGTAAATATGACCTATGCTCGCCACGAGTCTCCCAGTAGCTCAGTGGTTAGACCGTCCGACCGGTGTTACGGAAGGTCATGGGTTCGATTCCCGTCGGGGACTCAGATTTTTTCTTTGTCCCACGCTCGCGACATGTTGAATATTCCATCTTTTTTTCTTTTTTCTGTGTTAGAAGATGTTCCAAACAAGGGGGTTAGTTTCTAAAGAAACTGTGGTGCTGCGTCGGTGGGGAAGTGAAACACAAAAATTTGGATTTATCAACTGAGTTGATAAGGGGAATTGGCCACCGTAGGGAAATTGAAATAAAGGTAGTCGAGGAAATTGGCTACGGTGGCCAATTTACCTTATCAACTCAGTTCATAAATCCAAAGTTTTGAGAAGATGTTCCGACGATTTCCGAACATTGCCGAAGATGTTCAAAGATTTCCGAAGTTTGCAAAGGCGGATAGCGGTAGGGTTTAACTACGATTAACATAACTTGTAGCGTCATGGAACTATTTTGTCGGTCTATTTTTTGTGAAAACTGAATCGATTTCACTTGCTGTGCACGTAAGGAACCTCTAGTAGTCCAGATTTGTGAGTCAAGTGTGAGAAGCTGGAATATATGCGTGAGGTCGATGTTTTTGATCCGCAAGCCGATTGAAACCATCGATCCGCCTTTGTAGATTATTACTTGGCGATAAGGAAATTACTGAAATCCGTGCGTGCCTATCAATAGAGTAATTTATAACTGAACACTATTTGCTAGAGCGCTTTCCTGATTTTAATTATGCGGTTTTTTGCAGATGGAAAAATGCTGGAATGGATGAGAACCGATATTGTGAAATTCGCTTCTTTCATTGTCTTGTCCTGGAAACAAACATTCAGAATACGGAATCCAAAAATCAACTCAACAGAAACTCCACTGTAGTATTCCCCCACCACCCCCTGAACAAATAATACTGACGTACAAAGGTCGAAATGAACAGCACCAAAGGAATGCACCAATAGTTTTCATTTGAGTGGTCACAGACTTGAAAGCTGAAACCGTCGTGTACAGCGTTAAAGGTTTCCCTCTGAGAGGTAAGTGGTGCATTCTTTGACAATGTACACATATTTAACAATTATTCTACGAGGGTGCGCTGGATATGAAATGATAGATAACCAACGAGGCGCGTAGCGCCGAGTTGGTTATAATCATTTGATATCCAGCAAGCCCGAGTAGAATAATTGTTTTATTAAAAACTTAACTACTATTTTTGTTAAAAAAAAATCAAGAAACAAAGAGAAAAATGAGAAAAGGGATAAAAAGGGAAGAAGAATCGATCACATGACTGAACGAAAAAGGCGCCAAAACCTTGCGAAGTGTTGCAGCGTTTCATTGCAAAGCTGAATGAATTAATGAAAACTGCTCGGAAGTGAACGAAGTGGCACAAGTTTGGGAAAAAAATCTTCTAATCATTGGCTCTGAAATATGGTACATGTTTGATTTTTCCCGAAACATTGTTGTAATCATCGTTCAAAGCGGATTGAAGCTGTACAATTTCACCACATTAGCTGCAGGAGTTGAAACAGAACAAGTTCATAATCTGTTCGCACAACGGAGCCATCATGTGCGTGTTTGATCGAAATGAAGACAGAACCAATTTGAACTTGAAGAAGTAATTTCTATGCAGCTCAGAAGCAAGATTACTGTAGCGAGGAACATTAGAATTCACCATCATAGTTTGTAATGCAAAGCACAAAATGCAGTTGTTCTCGGTTTAGAGGTTGCCGACGGAATGGTAAAAACAACATTCAAACAACTGGAAAAGCGATTCAACTCCGTTTACATGGCATCCGATTTCTGTCTGAGCATTTGGACCTGTTGGAAGACAGAGCTACAACGAGTGCAGGTAAACCAGTGTCAATTTTGCGTGTTAAAGCCGACAAAAATTTTCGTCCTTCCTTCGGCCTTCTTGGTAGTTTGCAGCTGTAGTTTGTTCAGTACTTGTTTAGACTGCTTCATGATTTTCGCACCGAATCGTCATGAGTGAGTGACAGTTGTTATTAAATGCTTCTGCCCCATTTCACTGTGTTTTATTTTGTCTTGTCTTGATATTTTGAAGTGGAAAGGCTTCCTCATAAAACCTACCGTTTGTTCAATTTTAATGATCGACGTGACGATCGATGAAAGAAATTAATTGTAAAAACAACGCTCAATGCTTAAATTTCTAATTTCTTTTTCTGCACAGTTTCTTCAAACAATTTTGACTTGTGTTAGACGACGCTGTTAGTGACGCTGTTGGAATTTCTGCTTAATTCAAATTCGCTGCCAACTGATTTTTCTTGTCTATTTTTCTCGCCGGGTTGCTGGCGGGGAAAAAACTTCAAGCTCACTTTGTTCATTTTGTTGTTGAGTGTTCATTGTCCATATTTGGTCACAGCAGGTATATGAGCTGATAGCCTGGCTCCGTTCAGCCAATCAGAATGGTAGAAATCCAATATACCTAGTCCAGTTTTTAATAATGTAAGATATCTGATGAGATTTACTGAATGAAATTGCTGCTCACCCTGCTTGTTTTGAGGACAATAATGTTGGTATATTCTCAGTGAATAAACAACTTATTAATTATTCTATAAACTGTTTCCTTAGTTGTGTTAAGGCTAGTTTTCATTTGTTGTAAAAATCCCAGTTGAGCTTTAAAAGAAAGTATTTCAGAATGCTACTTTATAACAGTTCTTAATGAAGAATTAAACAATTAAGTAAAACATTTTTTTTTTAGGCTTTTGGTAACTAAGGGCATTTACCACGAACCTTATTGCATCCTTAATAGTTGCTTTTCAGTTGTAGGATCAGAACAATAAGCGATCGTCTTGAACGAACCGTTTGTTCAAGGAGCACGTTGACTCTCACTTTTTAGCCGAAATTTGTATAACTGGCAAATGAATGAGTTGCAGGGCCATTCCATTTTAGAACACCAAAAATGGTGAAATTTAAAACAGTTTTCATTTAACCTAATCATGGATTTTTGGAAAGTAGAAACCCTAAAGTGTCTAAAAATAATATTATGAAAGTTGACCTTGCGGCGAGCATCAAAGAGCGGCTCTTCATTTATGACCAATGAAAAGTGTGTGAAAATGGCTATCTTGGTGTTAGATTTCAAATAATTATACTAAGGCATATTGATTCCTTAAATCCTACCAGGAAGATAAAACTGAATGAACCCATCACAAAGTAAAATTTGCAGAAAAGATTTTTCGCACGTCAAACGAACTTCATAAATGAGAGCAAGTATTGACTTTGTTACGGACATTACGTAATGTCCGTAACAAAAGGAGATGGTTTTCCCTTTTTCTCTGAAAATAATAATCAGATCTTTTTGTTAATGTGGTTCCTTTTTTAGTTCTTAGAGACCCAAACATAGGTGCTATAAATTATTAGAATCCTGGAAAAACACCAGAAAAAATTAGACCTACTTTTCGTTACGGACATTACGTTACGGACATTACAGTTGTATGAACAAAGTTGATGCGTGCACAATATAACAAAATTGTTAACAACACACTTTTTTTAATACCAGTAATATTGTTTTAGTCAAAGCAAATGCTATATGCAATACAAATTTTTTCAAATTCATCACTCAAAAGTTAAAAGTGCTTGTTCCAAGAGCAACAAACGGATACCAACAGTGAATAATGTTTTTTCAATAAATTGCCCGCAATAAATAACAACTTTTATACAACTGCAATTATTGAGAAAAGTGTAACTTCATACAATCAATAACTCAACTTTCAAGGGCCATTGCACTCGTCTGATAAATGAGTGTCTCATCATAGCCGGAGACTGTACATGTAGTTCAGCGAAAAGTAAATGTTCAAGTGTCAACTGGTTTAAGAGTCAATGAAAAGTGTTCTAGACAAGAAGTTCAAAAACTTGTTTTAAGTTCACCATCAATGCAATCTACATACACTGTGAATTGTTTTGTAAGTAACTCAGTTATTTGAAAACATTTTGTTTTCGGAGATATTTAAACAACTTATCAATATCACCCAGGCTGGGAATTTCAAAAGGTCCAGTGCCTGCCAGCACTGTGGGGCCAAAGAAAACTCTTCTCTTGTAGACAATGTCATTGTCATCCCTCAGAGGCCACTTGAATTTTTTCACCACTTGGTGAAGAAATTTGAATTCAACCTTATCTTCAATTACTCTTATTGCTCTGCCTATATAAAACTTTGTTTCATACTCCACAGCATAATAATTTTCACATTCAATGTCCTCCAATGGCATGGTGAAAATTTCTTTTTGATGCAGTTCTAAGATCATGCACTTTCTGAATTGCAAAATGCTTCCATGATCTTCGCTTACCATGCACCGATCCCTCGAGAATAGGCATTTTGCGAACTGACAGGCATAAACTCCACAGTCAGAGAGGTTTGGCTGCTGTGGAAGGTCTTCCTTCCTGTTTGAAAAGAACCTCCACTCACTCAGATCGATACTCTCCAAGTCGGTCAGAAAGAAAGCCATCTTACAACGTGCATGGTTAACAGTGGGTTTAAGAAAATCGCCTGCCATGCTGTCAAGGGCCAGTACTTGGTTTTGCTTTGGCATAACAACAAGGGAAAACCAGTGCTCACTCTGCAAGGTATTACAGGGAACAAAGACAAGATCAAAAGAGCACAAGGGATCTTCTTCCTTCCAAATTTCTTTTGCTGGCAGGATGCCAACTGCCCGTTCAAACCTCTCCCACCAAATGGTCTTGATTCTGAAATTGTTTTCAGAGTGTTCAGTTTTTAAAAGATCAAGATACTGATCAATGACAAAGTTAGAAAGCCAGTTTTCCCTTTCAACTGAGCTTCCACCTAACAAGGCTTCAATGTCAGAACCACTGATAATACTTGGGCCATCAAAAGGGAGAATGCCATTTGCAATAGCATCGGCTTTGTACTGTAAGTGAAAAGGGAGCTGGAAGGGCTTTGAAACATCAAAGAGAAGTTGACAATCCTTTGGTAGGCCATGCTCTATTGTGACTGCTGCACTTGATGCATTGATGTCTTGATCACTTCTTGCATTGTTGTTGTTCACTTCATCACTGTCATCGTCATCACTGTCATCATGTTCACTAAGCCCAGTTGCAGCTTGCTGCTTGCTGTTATCATCACGGTCGTCGTCATCATCATCTACATCACTGTGGCAGCTCTCGTCGTCGTCAGCACTTTCAAACTCACTGCTTGTGGTATAATCATCATCACTGTGTGAATCTCCAAGCTCAACATACTCTGCCTGAGATGAATGGATGCGAAAGCGTACCAGCCCATTCTCTAGTGGCTCAATACAGTGATACTTCGAAATACCTGGGATAGCAGCAGCTTCGTTAAAGCAAGTGCTAAGGTCAAGCAAATCAGCAGATCTGTTAAGTTCTTCTGAGCTGATGAAACTGACTTTTACAGCTTTACATAACTTTGATGCAACCTGAGCAAATGACTGAGCATCAGCAACAACTGGGACCCTTCTTGAGGACACTGCTCTCCAAACAACTCTCTTCACTGTGCCACCAATACCATCAACAACGCCTTTCCCATGGGACGTTGCAAAAAAGTTCCACGTAAATTTCACATTCTTCCTCAGCTGGTGGTAAAAGTTCACCATATATTTGTTTTTAAACTGAGAGCTAGGCCCATCTGAGAACACGTGAACCCGTTTTACTTTAGAACTTTTATCTGAAACAAGGCTTCTAAATACCCTGTCCATGAAGACAGCAACAGCCTTCTTGTCATGACTTCTGTCATCTGTGACAAACACATGAGAACTACATGTCTTTTGGTTCTGTTCATCACTGATGGTCCAAATGGCAACAGGGAATATGGTTACTTGTTCCTGGCTCCCGTGTGCTGTCTGAATTTCATCCTGGTGTTTGCAAGTGTAATTCTCAGAGAAGTCAACTTGCACAACTGCTTCGTCTTCCTGAAGGTTTTCAATTTTGCTCTCAAAGTACTTTGCTTGCTCTCTTTTGATGTAAACATGCTTCAAGAAGAATGGCAGTTGCTCTTTAAGCATACATAAGGCATCTTCTAAAGTTCCTTCTTTGCAAATCTTTTCCATCTTTTTGACTGTTGAGTTGCTCTCTTTTCCCTTCATTTTCTGCACAACCCTCTGCCACTGATACCAAGTAACCATCAAGCTTAAATCTTCCTTAGAGATAGACTCAATCCACACAGGGCTAGGGCACTCATCACACTGCCCAAACATGCAACTCTCAGATTCTGGGCTACATACAAAACAATCAACAAATCCCCCTGAATAATTAGGAAAATCAGGGATGCTCTTGGACAAACAATCACACAGCAACCGAATGTTCTCATGATACACACACAGGCAAGCTTGATGTGGGTATTGCCCCAATAACAGAACATTTTGAGGCCGCAAAGAACAAAATTTGCTGAAACCAATCTTTACAGAAGAATGCTCTTTCTTAAAAAGAGCATATGTTTCTTGTAGAGACCACAAAAGGTGCCTTTTCTGAACTTGTTCCTTCCCGCCATCTTTTCTTACTGTTACAAAGTCCCGCTTTCCAGGTGCTTGCCGCGAGATTGAATCAAGGAGAAAAAATTCTTCAACCATTTGTACTGTGTCAGCAGGAATGCAGTTTGGACTTTTTTCAATGCGCATCTTCTTAGCCACAATACCCTCTGACTTAGCTAATTTCATGACCACTGCTTTTCTCTTTCGTGGACTGTGTGGTAATACTGGCTTCAATCTACCAACAGCTTTCCCAAGTGCCTGAGGGGTCTTGTAACCAGGTTCTTCTTTCTTTTCTGTGGGTTTTGCATTATTTTTTCTTCTTTCTTCTGCCTTCTTTCGACACCTGTGTTTCGGCCTACGAAAGCAATTTCTGACATTTTCTTAAATACGTATTATGCGACGTAATAAACGATAATTAGAGAGAACGAACTTAATCATCTTCACTAGTCGCGGATCCGTTCCACAGACACCAATGGGTAAGCTGTAACTTTTTATTCATTTATTATATATTTCTTCACTCCCCTAACGAATTGTAATCTATTGACAGCTTTCGAATAACCTACTGTATGAAACGTGGCAATAAACCTTACAGTGTAACATTTGAATCCTTGGTAATGCGGCTAGTGAAACATTCGAAAGCCATTCAAAAGTCAAGTTGAAAACCGAGTCACATTGGGGACGGCAACAAGACAGCAACAAGATGGCAGAAGCATCAAAGATAGCGAGACGCTCAGCTAAAGGGAAATTCACAAGAAAAAGAAGCGATTTCTTAAACTCTGTTCGAGACAGAAACAGTATCGCAACTATAGAGAAAGCCTATGATCAATTGGAAGACGCTATGAAAGACCTTGAAGGTAAACATGAGCAATTCACATCGTTTCTAAACGACGAAGAATTCGATGCAGCTGAAAATTGGATGAGTGAGCTGCAAACATTATACAGAGATGCAACAAATCTGAAAAATGAATACATGGATAATATACAATTTGATGAATCTAACGCGCGCGCTACACGTGAGCGCGAGGAACTAGAAAATCAACAAAGAGAGCAAAATGAAAAATTGAAAGAAAACATTCTAATAAAGAGAGCCGGCGCGCGCACTCTTTTTGATGCTATATTTAGCAATGCGACGCACATTCTAGAAACTGAGAATGCTGCAACTTCTCTCATGAAGAAAGTACTCGCACAACTCGAAGAAGCATGTATTGAATGCAAGTTAAGGAATGAACAATATCTAGAGTTAATAGGCAAGAAAATGATGGAACAAGAACTGCTATGGATTTCAAATGTCCAGGTTCTGTACAGTCAAATATTTGAAATATTTGAAACTCGAATCAGTGAAAAGGAAGAAAGCAAACTCAGCGAAACAACCCTATACAACAGTAATTCACCGGGAACCGCCAATAATGTACATTTAGAGAAGATCAAAAGACCGCACTTTGAAGGCGATATAAGAGAGTACCCTCAGTTTAAGCGAGATTTTCAAACGCAAGTAATGCCAGGTCTTACTAAGCTCACAGCCCCGTACACGTTACGTACTTGTCTTGACAAAGAAGCTCTAGCACAGGTTAAATCAGTTGATGATGATATCGAAGAAATGTGGGCCCGTTTAGATGAAAAGTTCGGAGACCCAGGAAAGGTCACGGATGTGATCATTAATGATATCAAGCGATTTAAAGTCATCCGAGAGGGAGAAAGCAAGAAATTTGTGGAATTCGTAGATATGATAGAGGATAGTTATCGTGACTTGAAAAGACTCGGTATTGAAAAGGAAATTACAACCACAAGCTCAGTTAGCACTATTGAAAGCAAACTTCCTCCTGATCACAGGAAGGAATGGGCTAGGCTTGTTAGCTCACGCAAAAGTACAGTCGACAAAACTGACAAATTTCCGAGTCTCCTCGATTTTCTATTGGATCAAAAACGTGCCATAGAATATGACGCATCTGACTTAAGATCAGCAGGCACACCTCAAGTGCGAGGCGCAACCCATTTATCAGATGGGAGACCATCGCCAACGGCAAAATATTGCCTTGTGCATGGTAACGCGAAGCATTCCACTTACGAGTGTAGAAATTATCTAGCTAAACCTGTTCAACAGAGAAAGGATGTTGTAAAGGATAAGCTTGCATGCTTTTCGTGCCTGAAACCAGGCCATCGCTGAGTTCAGTGCAAAAAGAAGAAAGAATGTGGAATTGATAATTGCAAGGTATTCCATCACCGAACTCTTCACGAGAATAAAAGGAACACCCCAACCGGCGAGGATGATCAAGAAGAAGAAGTCTCTGGCACCACAAACACGTGTTCGAGACTCAGTAGTAAGACCACATGCCTTTTACAGATACAACGCATAAAAACGCACGCAAATTGGCTCAATGTTATGTGGGATAATGCATCTTCGCTTAGTTTTATTACGAACAAGACAGCCAAAGCGCAAAAATTGCATGGTACAACAGTTCAGCTGTCACTTGTAAAGGTTGGAGCAGAGAAAAAGGATATCACGACGAAGAAGTACACATTACCACTTATTGATTTGCAAGGACATCAGACCCTCATTGAAGTTTATGGAATCGACCAAATAACATCTAACATCCGCAAAATCAAGATCGATGGAATACTCCATATTTTTGACGTCCCAAAGAAGGACATAGAACGACCAACTGGAACCATCGACGTGTTGATAGGATATGACTATGCAGGATTGCATCCAGAAATGCAAAATCGCTCGGGACACCTCCTGTTGCTAAAGAATCGCTTTGGTTTCTGTATCGGTGGGACACACCCAGCAATTGAAGAAAATGCAGAATGTTTCAAATACAATGTAGCACATGTAAATCATGTAAGAGGAATCGAGTTAAGCGATTTCTACAAAATAGAAAATCTGGGCGTGGAGTGTACACCGCGCTGCGGCGGCTGTAAATGTGGGAAATGCCCACCAGGCAGTAAGAATTATACGCTCAAAGAAGAAAAGGAATTGAATCTTATCGAGAATAATCTTGAATATAATTCACAAGAGAATCTATGGATAACTACCTACCCATGGATTAAAGACCCGCATAACCTCCCGGACAACAAAAGAGCCGCGTATGGAAGATTGATGTCAACAGAACAACGTCTGCGCAAAAATCCAGATCACGCGAAAGTGTACCAACAACAGATACAAGATATGATCGACAGAGATGTAGCTCGTAAACTAAACACTGAAGAAATAACAAAGTATAACGGGCCAGTGCATTACATCTCGCATCACGAGGTCTTGAAAACTGATTCAAAATCCACACCTGTCCGCATCGTCTTCAATAGCAGTGCTAGCTATATGGGCCATATTCTAAACGAATATTGGGCAAAGGGACCAGACCTCTTGAATAACCTATTAGGAATACTCATAAGATTTCGCGAAAATCGTGTTGCATTCATTGGAGATGTCAGCAAGATGTATCATACTGTAAAAACTAAGGTCGTTGAACAACATACTCATCGTTTCCTATGGAGAGACATGAACACGGCAAGAGAACCTGACACTTATGTGATACAAAGAGTGTCCTTTGGCGACAGACCTTCCGGAACGATAGCAACCGTTGCTATGAGAAAAACAGCACAAATGGGTATCGAATCTCATCCCCAAGCAGCTCAGATTATAAAGGAAAACTCCTACATGGATGACATAATTGAGAGCGTCGATGACACTAAGTTAGCTAAACAACTAACAGAAGCTATTGAAGAACTCTTGATCAAGGGAGGATTTCGCATAAAGGAATGGATAATGTCAAAAGATGACACTGAAGAAAATCTGACGCTCACCTTGAGAGGCGATTCAAACGAACCCACGGAAAAGGTTCTTGGAGTTGTATGGAATCCGCGTACGGATCAGTTGTGTTTTCGCGTTAAATTCGATTTACAGATGAAGAGTGAAAGGAAAAGACCTCCCCCCCCAAGGAAGTGATATAACGAGCTCACAAGACATCAAACTTACAAAAAGAATTGTCTTATCTCAAGTCAATCGCATTTATGATCCGATGGGACTCGCCACTCCATTTACAATCAGGGCTAAAGGCTTGATGAGAAGTTTGTGGATAAGCGAAAACAAATCTGACTGGGATGATCCAATTCCTGATATGCTTAAGAAAGAATGGATGAACTTCTTTGATGATCTTCCAAACATGGAACAAGAAGTCTTTGAGAGATGTATCAAACCCGCAAATGCAAGAGGGGATCCAATTTTAGTGATATTTAGTGACGGATCAGAAGTAGCTTACGGCGCATGCGCTTACGCCAGGTGGAACACCACGGACAACAGCTATGAGAGCAGATTGATCATATCGAAAAATCGACTTTCCCCTGTGAAGAAAATGTCTATTGACCGAGTCGAATTATGTGGAGCAGTTCTGAATAAAAGACTCAAGACATTTATAGAAAAGGAATCGAGGTACAAATTTACTAAATTCTACCACATCGTTGACTCACAAATAGTGTACGGAATGGTTCAGAAGGAATCATATGGCTTTAATACTTTCGCCGCCACACGTATTGGCGAGATCCAACAGGGAACCAACAAAGATGATTGGTATTGGGTAGAGAGTAAGAATAACATAGCGGATTGGATTACACGAGGAAGGAAACCGGCAGAGATTGGATTGAATAGCATCTGGCAAACCGGTCCAGAATTCCTTAGATTTCCTGAACATGAGTGGCCGATAAGCAAGCCAAATTATCAGAAAGAGTTACCAGAACAAATAAAAACAGTTATGTTAGCTGAAGCTAAATCTGAAGATAGCTTAGAAGCAAGAATTGACATAAACAGATATTCCAACTACACTAAGCTAATCAGAGTGACTGCAAGGGTATTGTCCTTGTACAAACGAAAACCTCGACCTTCCTTAAAGAACGTAACTAGTCCATTAACGCCAGAAGATATAGACAGAGCAGAAAGATTCTGGATACTTCGATGTCAAAAATTGTTAACAGCGGACATGGAAAAGGGAAGATTCAAAAGACTATGTCCACGGACGCGAGAGGATGGCATAATAGTTGTAGGCGGCAGAGTTGAAAAGTGGCTCGAGATAAGCTATAATAAGAACGACTTAATTTTGCTACCATACGAGCATCGCTTTGCAAGGTTATATGCTGAATATATACACCAAAGAGGGCATCATGGGGTATCATCTACGGTAAGCAAGATAAGAGCACGATTTTGGATTACAAATATCCAACGCATGGTGAGGTCCATCAAATACAACTGCGTAATCTGCAAGAAGATAGATAAACAGCTTTGCCAACAAAAGATGGGAAAACTACCAGAGGAGAGATTGAAACCCTCCCCACCTTGGCACTATACAGGTATAGATCTCTTTGGACCTTTCAAAATCAGAGATGAAGTGAAGCGAAGAACCTATGGGAAATGTTACGGAGTGATATTCAACTGCATGTGCACTCGAGCAGTTCACTTAGATCTAGCACCGGACTACAGCACGGAAACATTTCTATTAGTACTCAGAAGATTTGTATCATTGAGAGGGTATCCAGCAAAGTTGTATTCTGACAACGGACCACAATTAGTAGCTGCTGATAAAGAGCTCAAAGATATAACGAAGAACTGGAATTGGGACGAATTACTCGAATTCGGAGTAACAGAGGGCCTACAATGGGAATTCTCACCTGCCGACGCCCCTTGGTACAATGGCACATCCGAAGCATTAATACGTTCCGTCAAACGAGGCTTAAACATCGCAATCGGAGATAACATCATGACATTCTCTGAATTACAGACAGCCTGCTTTGAAGTTGGTAACTTGATAAACGAAAGACCAATTGGTAAGCACCCAACTGATACAGATGATGGCGTATATTTAAGTCCGAACGACCTATTACTTGGAAGATCTACTTCACGAGTTCCAAGCGGACCCTTTAGGGAAACAACAAACCCTCGTCACAGATTTGAATTTGTCCAGAATATAGTGAAGAGCTTCTGGAGAAAATGGACGCGCGATTATTTTCCTAGTCTTCTTATTGAATCGAAGTGGCACACCGCACACCGTGATGTTAAAGTCGGAGACGTCGTCTTGATACAAGACTCGAATCTTGTTCGAGGAAATTGGAAACTAGGCAAAGTTATCACAGCCAAACCGAGTAAAGATGGAAGAGTACGCAGAGTGGAGATCGTCTATAAGAACACTAAGCCAGGAGAACATGTAAAGACATACCGCGGAGGAGGCTATGTAACAGTTGAACGTCCTGTTCAGAGGATAATAGTCATCGTTCCAGTGGACGAAAACGAAATGAAGGACTAAATGAACTTTACTAAACTCGATTTTGTAACTTTACTATTTAAACTTTTTAACTTGCACAACTTTCTAGAAGAGAGGGGAGTGTTTCGGCCTACGAAAGCAATTTCTGACATTTTCTTAAATACGTATTATGCGACGTAATAAACGATAATTAGAGAGAACGAACTTAATCATCTTCACTAGTCGCGGATCCGTTCCACAGACACCAATGGGTAAGCTGTAACTTTTTATTCATTTATTATATATTTCTTCACTCCCCTAACGAATTGTAATCTATTGACAGCTTTCGAATAACCTACTGTATGAAACGTGGCAATAAACCTTACAGTGTAACATTTGAATCCTTGGTAATGCGGCTTGTGAAACAACCTGAACCTTCTTACTCTTTCCCTGTTTAGTTTTCTTTTTCTGGCAGCATCTGACGTACAAACAGGAATCCTTTTTGCTTTCTTTCTTGCCTGTTGTTTTCTCTTTTTATCCTTTAACTTGTATGCCTCATACTTCACAGGATCATCTTTGAGTCTCTTTCTATAATTATGCACCCTTTCAATTGTAGACTTTGCCATAATTATACGACAAAAGTGCAAATGTGCACAGTATCAAGAAGGGACAAACAAGAGACAGCAGAGGCTCTAGTCAGAGCATGCTCAGTAACACTGAATTCTATTGAGCATGCTCAAAATGGGGTTATCCACAGACCTAAAGGATTCTAAAGTTCACAACCATGTACTGTACAGAAAAGTTACAAAATTATTCAGAATTTGAACTTTTTTGAACAATTGAACATTGTCAATCACTACAAGTCCAAAAATAAACCAAAATGTTAACTCAAACCTTTCCATGTGAAAAGTGTTTCACAGTGTAATGTCCGTAACAAAAATTATGTAATGTCCGTAACACAGATTTTAACACCCAGCTCAAAACCTACTAACAATATAATAGAAACAACTAGATTTTAAAAAGCTGTTATCTACCTCAATTCCTCTCATTGTCATAGTATTAATGTTTTTGTTGTAAATTCACAGGAATAGAAGTGTCAAGTGAGCCTGTAAAATCTTGGGTTTATTTTTGTGTAATGTCCGTAACAGAGATGAAAACAGAAACATTCTCAGCAATTTCAAATAAAATCAATACATTTTTCTACAGGTAATTAGATTAACATAAGAGGGTTGTTTATATAATACAGAACCTCAATAAAAACTATGCAGGATAAGTTTTTTAAAAAGATTAAAAGTTGAAAATTGCTCTGTGAATGTAATGTCCGTAACATGGAATGGCCCTGCATCAGATTCAGCCACATTGGAATCTTGGTCCTCTCGCGCAGCATGACACCTTTTTGAGTTCCTCGTTATTAGCTCTACTTCTTCCAGCTAGATTTTACTTCAGTCTTTCTTCAGGCTTTAACTAAAATCTTTTTCGATACAAACTTATTATTTGCTTTTTATCTAGCGATTTCACTTTCTCCATCGGAATTCAGACCTTAAAGAATTCTAAGTTTTACAGAATTTTTCACTAGTGAATATACCCTAGTTTCACTTAGGGTGCATTCTTTTGGGACTATTCTGGCTATCCCTATTCCGGTTTAGGAATAACAATACACGGAATTTCAATTTCGAAAAGAACGCTCCTTCTGAAAACGGAATACCCATAGCGGAGGTGACCTGAGAACTACTACTATGTCTGCGGCCACGTGGGATTTGCCGCCAAAAGTTTACCAAAAGAACGCGTATTCATGCCCATTCCAAGCAAACCATATTCCTTTCATTCTATTCGTTCTGCTATCGGGAGAAGAATGAACGGAATGACATTCCCTTCATTCCGAAAACGGAATAGCTGCCAAAAGAACACAAATACCGTCTGTTCCGAGTATTCCTATTCCGAAATAGTCCCAAAAGAACACCCCCTTAGTATTCTTTCATTCGTGAAACCCTAAGCAGCTAGAAGACACATGCTCATGTGATTAGCCTTTATCTTCTTAAACAAGCAATTAACTTAACCACTTGACGTAAATAGAACTGCCCTGTAAAACATTGGATTCCGTGCTATTTTAAGTGAATTGGCTTAAACTTGTTTGTTTTTTTTCTTTTTTTATCTTTTGATTGTCACATCGCAGCTGTGTTCGCAAAGCAACTGTCCGTTATTCGTAAATAACTGCTTAAAAGCAGTCTTTTCTGTTATCCTGATCGCCGTGTTCGCAATGAACCGCTTCCCTGCAACCCGAAATTTGCCTCCTGGGCTGTTTTCTTTACCGGTTATTTGAAATGCGCACAAGATGGCTTCCGATTCAAGGTTTGTTGACTTAGTGAAACTGGAGAAAAATATGGGGAAGTATTTCGGCTGAGTCTTGGTAGCCAACTTGCTATCGCCGTTACTGGGAAGGCCATCAAGAAAGCCTTCCTTACAAAGGCAGCAGATTATGCAGGGTGTCCAAGCCTTTACCGTGCAGATATTTATTCTCTCGGTAAGTGGTAAGGCGTGTAATGTCGCAGTAGAAGACTTTTCCCCCCGGTGGATGCGCCTTGGAAAGATATAACTCTTTGCATAGGAGATGTGCATTGCTGATGTCCCGAAACAAGCGTCCCTCATCAATAACAAATTCGACTGGCTCTTGCAAGGAATCCATGAATGGACAACCTCAGGATATTACCAAAGACATTCGTCTGGCTGTCACGAATGTGTTCTGCGCTATGTTGTTTGATTCGAGGTACGACATGGATGACCCTGAGTTTGCCAGGCTTGTTGAAGTCGACAGCGTTACACATGTGTACCAATGGATTTGTGGTCGACGTTTTTCCTTGGCTGAAATTTTTTCCATTCAATTCTATCCATACCCTGAAAGAGATGTGCCATGATAGAGACGAAATACTCTGGAGGATTTATCGAGAACATGCAGAGGCCAACAGAGTACAAAATCCTCGAGTCTCACGGACGCTCTGTTGAAGGCCAGGAGGGAGGCTGAAGAAGACGCCTCCAACTAAGGAATCGTTACAGATCAGCATATCATAATGCTAACGAATGAGGTTTTTATTGCTACAATGGTAAATATTGCAAACACCTTGAGTTGGGCACTGCTGTACCTCATTCACAATCCACAAGTCCAAGAGACGTTACATGAAAAAAGCACTGTTCTAGGTAAGCGTAAAGCATGCACAAAACTTCTGAGGCAAGCGAAAACGGAGACAAGTACAAACATGAAATATTCAATAACAAACGTTTGACCGATTATAAAAAAGGAGGTTTTTGTCAATTTTATAGCTTTCAACGGTTTAATTGTTTGTTTTACTTGCCTCAGTAAAAACCTTTTTCGGAGATCCAGGGGCAGTTAGCCGGGACGCGACGAAATGAACCGTCGGGCGAGTTCTTGCCAAGTGTGTTTTCAACTCCTTTGCTCACTTGCGTTTCGACTATCAATTAAGAGAAGGACTGGACTACAAAGAAAAAATTCACTTCCCGACGGCACTCGAACTCTTGAAGTACACCGATCAGCTCTTACCACTCAGCTACAGTAGTAAGAGTGAACAATGGTGGTGGATCAGTAAGGTATTTAATGTAACCGTTTAATGATTTAGCGCTCAAAATAGTTTTGAAATGGGAAAAATGGACGATCAGTGTAACCTAATCGGTTAGAGTTTCTCAAAAGTCCTTCGCTTCTCATTTCTGGTTCCGGTGGTGGGCCCGTGCGCTTCCGCTCGTTCGCCCTCCACGCTCGATTTTTTGGGCTTTTCGCGCTTCCGAAAAACAAAAACTCTGAGTTTGACTTGTGGGCAAGTCTACCGTTAAGGTCAGTTGGCTGCGTGACCCGTTTTGTTGACAAATTTGTCTTGGAAAATCACCAGCACAAGATGGGTTCCTCAGGTGGTTGTCATTTTCATGTGTCACGCGCACGGTGGTGTTTGCCATGGAACAGGGAAAAGATATGAATATGACAAAAGTTGCCCGACTTTCACTCTGCTGTCGTTGAAGAAGGAAATGGTAGTCTTTGAGTTTTTTGATGCCAAGATCAAGGTTCACCGAAAAGGTAAAAAAAAAAAAACAAACAAAAAACGAATACAAACACATTTCCAAGAACAATAACCGATGGAGGTGCCCATATCTTAACAACAGAGGTGCACTGTACGTGTACTCGTTCCGATTCCTTGGCTCTACAGTAGCGATAAAAACGTTACAAACAAAGGCGTTACAAAAAGCTTTAGAAAAGAACGCTTCCATCTTTGCAGCGACGTCTAAGTGCTTATTATTTTGACAGTGATCATAAAAAGTGTAATTTCTGACGGTTCAGTGACCTGGGAACGAATCAGTCAGAAATTGATGTTCTGACGGCTCCAAGGAGAGGCTCTGGTTTTGTCATGTGAAATTCGGAACTATTAAAGCTTTTGACGGGAGATATTTTGTCATTCTACGTCAGTCATTCTTCTACTTTAGAGCCCCTTTTTTCTTTCTCGTTTTATTTTCGGAAGGATGTTTTAGGAGTACCTCTTCCTCGAGGTCTAGTGTCACTGCATTAGATGGGGCGGGAATACGTTTCCACATTTTTTTGGCCAGAAATAAGGAGTGGTTTTTTAGTGGTTCTTCGTGTCTGGCGAGGTACATCAGTGAACATTATTCAAACTTTCCATGCCTTAATATTAGCGCGTGTATCTTCAGATGACTGACTGCATATTCCTTAACTGAAACTATTTCACTGTGAATACTCGTGCTAGTGTAGTCAGAATCTATTTTTTTACTTTCAGAACATAATTTTTTCTTTGAAATTGACAAAAGACTACATAGGAAGCAGAGATGTTATATGCCATTCCCACTGGGGTGAGAAGCTGGGGAATACGGGGGCACTTAACCTCCCACTTCCCCAATAAACTTGACTCCCGGTTCCCGCCCCTCTTTCCCCGTCTCCCACTGCTGCGCTTCTCTCTGTTGCAGAATATTACACAATAATGAATAGATGTATATGTTGTATTTCCCACGCCCTCCCTCCCGCCTCCGTGAGTGAGACCGCAAGAGGTTCTTGTGAATTAGCCAATTACAGCCAGTAAAGTGTCACACGCACATTTCAAGTTCCCTTATAAAATTTCACTATTTTGTTCTGCCGTACCTTTTTCAAAGAATGTAGGAAGTCATGTAAGGGGTTTGAGACCACGATTCAATGAGAGACATTTCTTAATAAAACTCAAACATATTTTGTCATGGTGAATGCTACCTTCAAGTTAGCAGACTGATATGTCGTTTACCATGCTGCTCGCTTTTGTGATTGGTATTTTTGCAAACCGTGTCAGGTGTTACATATTTTGTCAGGAGCGATCATACCTAAGGATATTGGTGTTTGAAAACGAACAAGCCACATCAAAACTTTTGATTATTCATTTGTTGGCATGTTATTCTGATAACGACACTGTGAACTTGTCAAAGAAAATTCTCCTAGTCGTGTGCCGTATTAATTAATCACGTAGAAAAAGCCAAAAAACTTTCGAGATGTGACCTCCATCCATCGCATGCACTTCCATGCTGTTATCAATCTATATCACACGAGAATTTAGACCATATCTACTTCTCATGTATTTTGTACATTTATTGGGAGAAGGTCGCATCACCTAAGGGCGGCTCGACCAGTAGGCATGCTCACGGAGGAGGTCGCAAAAAGTCGTATGGATGAATTCAGGCTGTTTACAAACTACGTTGATCTCTCTTCAAATATCTATTGACAGCGAAAATGTTAAGACTAAAAAGTTGACATAACATAAAGGTAGAAATAGATATAGAACTAGAAATACCGCAGTAAGAAAGTAATTTTTTCACTAGAATTGAATTCTCCAACAAATTTTAAATATTGTCATATTCTCTTTCTTTTATTTTTTTTGTGAGGCAACCAGACTCAAGCCACGCCAGGCGTTTTACGTTTTACGAGTAAAACTGAAGTTAATTAGTCATTTAAAAGGTAATTTGGAAGCCATACCACCTAAGGGTATAAACACTAAAACAACTTAATTGTCGCATCCACCTCTGGTATAGCTATTGGTTGTTGATTAACATTAATTTTTTTATGTTTTGCAAATAATTAATGGCAATAGAAATGCGTGCGTTGGGTGTCAAAACGTCTAGGCTTGTTTACGATTTTGGCCAAACGAAATCACTCACACAAAACTCAGACAACGAAACAGAACTTGTTTACGTTCTAATGGACATACATGTATGGGGCATATCGATGATTCGCCTTCTCATTGGTCAGACCTTTCACTTGTGTCAACAAAATATAATGGATACTGTCACTTTGTTTACCAAGCTTGGTATAGCTATTGGTTGTTGATTAACATTAATTTTTTTATGTTTTGCAAATAATTAATGGCAATAGAAATGCGTGCGTTGGGTGTCAAAACGTCTAGGCTTGTTTACGATTTTGGCCAAACGAAATCACTCACACAAAACTCAGACAACGAAACAGAACTTGTTTACGTTCTAATGGACATACATGTATGGGGCATATCGATGATTCGCCTTCTCATTGGTCAGACCTTTCACTTGTGTCAACAAAATATAATGGATACTGTCACTTTGTTTACCAAGCTTGGCTTCACTGTACACCCTGTGAAGTCTGTGCTCCAACCCCAACAAAAAATAGATTTTTTGGGTTTTGTGCTCAACAGTATCACTATGATGGTAACTCTCACTGAGTCCAAAGCAGTGAAGGTCAAATCTGCCTGTGAAAATCTGGTCCACCAACGGACAACTACTAGCCATAGTGTTGCTCAGGTCATAGGCTTCCTTGTTTCTAATTTTCCAGCAGTGGAATTTGCAGAAACGCATTACAGGCATTTGGAACTTGACAAAATTTGTGCACTCTGTGAAAGCAAGGGAAATTTTGATGCCATTATGACCCTTTCCCTCTCGTCTAGGACAGAACTGACCTGATGGGTAAATAATGTCACACATGCATCTAAAGCCATTAGCCATGGCAACCCTAACCTCACTCTCACCACTGACGCATCTAATGTGGGGTGGGGAGCTGTTGGTGGAAATACTTCCACTGGGGGACTTTGGAGTCTTGAAGAACAAGGAAACCACATAAACTATCTTGAACTGAAAGCTGTACTACTGGGCCTACAATCCCTTTGTGCTCTTATAAATGGGAAACACATTCTTGTTCAATCTGATAACACTACTACTGTGTCATACATCAATGCCATGGGTGGTATTAAGTCAATCCCATGCAATGACATGGCCACTGTTATATGGGAATGGTGTATACAACGTGAAATCTGGCTTAGTGCCACCCATATCCCAGGGTCTGAAAATATTGAAGCTGACAAAGAGTCCAGAGCTCTCCGAGACTCAACAGAATGCTCTTTGTCCCAGGAGGTTTTTAATGCCATCCAGAAACGATGGGGCCCATTGATTTGTTTGCTTCGAGACTTAATTTGAAGGTCCCCCAATATGTCTCATGGAGACCTGACCCCGGGGCACATTTTATTAATGCTTTTTTCATGGACTGGAAACCTCATTACTTTTATGCCTTTCCACCTTTTAGTGTCATTGCCAACTGCCTGCAGAAGATCCAACAAGACCAATCAACAGGACTCCTCATTGCTCCACTATGGACAACACAACCATGGTTTACGCCTCTACTGAACCTTCTAACAGACCACCCTCTAGTACTTCCCTAGTCGGACACTCTTCTAGTCCAGCCGCACAGCAACGCAATTCACCCCCTCAGCAAGCGGTTGCAATTGATAGCTTGCAAAGTATCAGGGAATCCTTCCACCAGCGCGCTATTTCAAGCAAAGCTACCAACATCATCTTGCAGTCTTGGTCAGTTGGTCCCCAAAAACAATATGCCCCTTATATCAAGAAATGGCATAGCTTTTGTTCTAAACGGGAAGTTAATTCATACAATCCACCTTTGAACACAGTGCTGGATTTCTTAGTCAGTTTACATGAACAAGGATTATCATACACAACTATAAATACTGCTAGAAGTGCTCTTTCTGCGGTCATTCTTCCACTCCATTGTCTCCCGCTTCATGAAAGGCATCTACAAAGGCAACCCACCTATGCCACGGTACCGCACTATATGGGATGTAAACCAAGTCCTTTCTTATTTGTCATCGTTGTCCAAGCCAACCGAATTAAGTCTGAAATCCTTGACTTTAAAACTGTTGATGTTAATTGCACTTGTCTCTGCTCAAAGAGGACAGAGTCTCCACATGTTAGACACCCAGTTTATGAAAGAAGGGGATACTTTCTTTGAGTTTGCCCTACCAGAGCACATAAAACAAAGTAGACCAGGATATAAGGTGCCTTCAGTGCTTTTACAAGCCTACCCTGTTGACCAATCTCTCTGTGTTTTTACTCACATGAAAGAATATCTACAGAGAACAAAATCACTGAGAGGTTCTGAAACAAAGCTTTTACTTAGCCATGTGAAACCACATCACCGTGCCTCTAAAGATACCATATCAAGGTGGATTCGTTCTGTCATGTTAGATGCTGGTATTGATGTTAACACCTTTAAACCTCACAGTACCAGGGCAGCAGCTGCATCAAAAGCAAAAACTGTATCTGTTCCAATCAAGGAAATTCTAGACACTGCTCGCTGGTCTTCAGAAAGAACATTTGACAGATTCTATAACAAGCCCTTCCAAGGGAATGGTGGTTTTGCCACATCTGTGTTAAACATTGACTAGCTAAAATTGCACTTACAAAACCCTTTGACTGTGGGTGCTGACAGCTTACATGTTGTTATGTTTGCTCAAATGTTAAATTTGTTACTTTTATTCAGACCTATTGTACACGAATAGGTATTACGTTATGATTAAATTCCAGTTGTTACACATTCTATTAGTATTTTCCCATGTGAATGTCTGGGCTTTGAAGTCTCATGGGATCCCTGTAGCAGTGGTGACGAAATAGAATTGAGAAATTAAACGAGACTTACCTGTAAGTAGAAGTTTGATTGGAATTCTATGAGCCACCTACTGCTACAAAGGGATCACATGCCCACCCTGTTACATTCAATCTCCTCCCCAGCATAGTGTTTATTAACACCCTGTTACATGAACACAACAGTTGTGAACCAACCTCAGCGGTTGAGGGGACTTACTACATTTATACACTTCTGGACGACATTCACATTCAAGCTTTAAAAACTGATGTGCGCATGCGTGATGCAATCTCATGTGATCCCTTTGTAGCAGTAGGTGACTCGTAGAATTCCAATCAAACTTCAACTTACAGCTAAGTCTCGTTTAATTTCTCAATTTAATGCTATATTCGTGTGCTGTTTGTTAAGTTTTAGCTCGTTTTTTTTCCGTTAACTTTTTTGATCACCAAATCTCAAAATTATAGTGAGACAATAATCCGCCTCAGGCTCAGTAAATATTATCGACTAATCCCCGAGACGAGTATTCGACAATATTTACTTCGCCCTCGATCGGCGAACAATTGTTAAATATTAATTACAATATTAATTAAATGCAGACGTGGGGGGGGGGTGGGGGTGAGGTGGGTACTTAGGAATGTTATTGACATGAGCGAATGAGGTAAAATTTTAATGCCCACCAAAAAGTCCCATTAGGACCAAAAAACTGGACCAAAAAAGGAATAGCGTTCCGGAACGTGGCCTAAAAAAGTCCTTTTCATCCACATAAAAGACCCAAAAAGTCCGAGACAGTTTATGCTTCTATTATCTTTCTTTAGTCATCATGGACGCTCTGGATATGTAAGAGATAAACACCCTCATCTCATCAGCTCATATCCAACAATGGTGAGTATAATAATTTTTCTATTAAATTCTGAAATTAGGTAATCGTTGCTGATATTTCTTGGACAAAAGTTTTCACGGCTTCGGGGTGAAAGCTTTTGAACGCCACACCGACAGCATTTGACATGGCATTCAATCTCCTCATGAGGCAATTAGCAAGGCTTTCTTCTTTTTTGGCATTGTTTAGTGTTTATTGTGTTTCAGGAGCTCAAAGAATGATGGTTGCATAATTTACAGCCATTTCCTTGATCTTTGTCTAGTTTACTGCCTTGAAAAGGCAACTGTTTGAAACAGAAACAAACGTTCGCCCCCTGTTACACTCATTTCTTAAATGCAGTCATAGCAACCTGTAAGACAGACACCTCTCTACAGAGGACACATATTGTCCATTATGCTGGCTTTATTACTTTTCATTATCAAATTCTAAAGACGTCGTTTTATGTCGAATGCCGAATTTCAGCCCGGGCTGAAATTTCAGTTGGTTTAGGCAAGACGAATATCAACCCTTGCCCCAGCCTGTGATCACCTGGGACCCCAAGAGAAAAGACTGAATTTAATTCAAAATGATTTTGCTCCCACACTTTCTTGTTCCTATTACCCTGCAAGCAGAGGCTTCTTGGTCGCACTATGTTCCGGAGGGCGAATAAGTAACCATGGGTCTGCAGAAAACCGTCCGATTCTTTGATCTGCAGCCGTCCAGGATTTTGGACGAATTAATTTAAAATACTGATTTCTAACCGGCTCTCAACCGGTTTAAAACTGACGCATGCCTTTGATGCTGTCAAAAAGTGCCCACGCTGTTATACGCTTGCAAACTTGTTTTAAGCGACAGTTTCGCATTTCCTTCCTTTTTTTATCACTTCTCGCAGCTCAGGAAAATCAGCAGAAAGACAAGGCAGCAATTTTTAAAGCTTTATTTTACAAAGATTTATATATATCCGAAGTTTAAGGTAAAAATCAAATAAACCGGATACAAGGAACGCTTTTACGCATGGCGTTTCTGAGCACGCGTGCTCTGATGATGACTTCCGTTCAGGTTGTCGAAACGTCAGTCAATGTCACCATAAACAGTCCTTCTCAGGACTACACTCACTCAGACGATCATACTGCACCGACTTATGATATAACCCCTGAGTTCAAACCATTTACAGCGTGCAAAATGCGCATGAAAGGAAGTTTCGATAAGTATGACAAAATGTTGCAAATGCATGACAGGAAATCGTGGAACGGTTTTACGCATAAGAGGTTACTCATTTGCCCACCGGAACATAGGGCGACCAAGAAAACTCTGCTTGCAGGGTATGTTTCTATCCCAGCCCGTAAGCACCTGGGACACACCACACCCCAAGAGAAAGCTTGTGTGCATCTACTGCACTGTCTAACCGAGGGGATTGCTGTAGCGATCTGAAATATGTCCCAGCGAGCGGTGGAGTCGCTTAAGGAGACTCGTTGCAGGTACAGTGTGATTTCCCTGAAGCTGTTTGATTTGCTTCACATTGTTTTATTTGCTCGCAGGAACTAGTCCCATGAATACTAGTCATTTAAGCTGAAATCAAATTTGAGGGGAAAAAAGCCCGTCAATCCAAACTAGTCTGAATTCGTGCAACAAACCATATCGAAGTTTCTGATGAAGTTTTGGCCCTAGCCAGATTTTCGTAAAAAATTGACAGTTCACTGATTGAATTGTAACATTGCCCTAATCAGAGGTGGCATGTTCCCTCCCGGTTATCCTGGGTGCCAGAGGGTTTTCTCCTGCGCTCGAACACACGCGAAGTTAGTGTCTCATTTCATACCTCATATCGGCTTTTGGCCGACGACTGCTCCGCGAAAGCACGCGAAAGAAACCTCTGGTTAACCCAGGGTACCCCCTGCATGTGCGTCATCAACATTCATTCACCGAAGTGAAGGTGAATAGTAATGGCTGTTTATCGACTTAGAGGTGAGTTAATATCTGAGTACATACTACAGGGCCTTTTTTTTACTCGTTAGAGGGCAAGAAGTTGCGCGAGGCAACCGCTGCTTCTCTCAGTGGTGAAAATGCTATCCCGACCACCTAGTTTGAGTAGCCAATTAAAGCGCCTGAAAAACATTATTCACCAACCTCTATACAGGCAATCTCTAAGACAAACAAAGGAATTTGCTTCGCTGTAGGTCTGTGGATTGTGCAACAGGAACATAGAAAATCGATTGACAAGTTTGGATCGAAATTGTTGCAAAAGATGAGGCGAAATTTCACATCTTCTCTGTTTTGGCAAACATGACTACAACTCCCATTCATCTTTACACGATTGATGCTAAATTTTGATGTCCTATTTCACGAAAAAATTCATATCTTTTTTACCAAAAACGGGGCATCAGCCTCTTTTTCAAAGCGAGATTAAGTGACAACCTCGTTTTCACGAATAGGGGATAAGGAACTTTCCGTTTTCCAAAACATTTATTTGCACCAGCTTTTTTCTTGGGTACGTCAACCGTCATAACGATTCTACTGTTTGCTACTTTAAAAATCAATGTTTCTCGAATTTCTTCCTTTTCCACTGCCATATTTCTCCTGGATTGGACCTCGCCTGCTCTCTCAGCTTTCTGCAAACAACATAAATTACCCCACAAAATTCCATGCCAAAGACATTTATTAAAGTCGTCAAATGTTATACAAGAAGACAGCAATATACAAAGCGGTTAAATGTTGTTATTGGTTACTACATGTATCGTGCAATCTTTAACACCAACTGATTTCAAACAGGTGTCTTAAAAGGCTGTTGCCCCTCATTCAAGCGTCAAAGTGTCCTTGGTTCTCCTAAAACCCTTTGAAGTTTTATTGCACTAAAAGTCTCGTTTTCCCTCTCGTCTTAGCTAATCCGCTGTATAGATTGAACCCTGCCATTATCGACCAAAACAACTTCACAGTGTTCAAATTTTGTTGGGTTAAAGTTGTACGAACCTTGATGTAAATATAACCACATAATAATAATGCTCCTAAAAACACTTAAGTGATTAAATGAAACATACTGGAACCCCATCTTAAAATCACCCCGTTGACTTATGAATATTTAGCCACCTTTTCTGTCCTGGCTTGGCCGAGCAAAAGCTCGCGCAGTCTATCTAAAATCCACGTTATTTAACAGACTTTTAAGGGGCCACTAATGGTTCTCTCAAAAATTAAAAAGGTTCCATTGTATTTACTTAAAACTTCAGATAGAGCGGTTTTGAAATGAGAGTCGGAAAACCAAAACCCAAAAACTTACTCTACCAATAACAAAAGAGCAACACACAAAATGAACCAATCATAAATCGAAACAAATACAAATATTTAGTGTGAAGCGTGGGAAAACGCGCGCGAGCAAGTCACGATTGGTTTTGGTTCGTCTCTGATGTGGTTGACAAAGTTTCGCGGACTTTTTTTGACCATCAGAAAGCAAAACCAAAGTAACGACAACATTACTTTCGACACTCATTTGAAAACGGCTCTATATCTTCCTGGCAATTATAAATATCGAATAAATAGGTATAATCTTCGTTAAACCGCTGCGAACTTTACCGAGCTGGGAATTAAAAAACCATGAACATTTTTATTTGAACAGACCATCGTACTGGACTTCAACTTGTCAATTCTCTTCGTTAGCCATAGAACGAGAGCTTAAACCGAACAAAATTCAAACAAATGGACAGAGACGCAGCCCAAACAATTCATCGCCTTTTATCTTCAAAGATATTCAACGTTTAATACTAAAAGCTTTCACAGTTCTCGGAAGACTCGCAGTAGAACGTACACAGTCTTTACAAAGCAACAAAATAACCTCGACTAAGCTGACATTTTGTCCGACGTGCATTAAGGTAGCTTTACGTACCCTATCTGTTGGCAACGGTTAACGTAAAATTTTTCCTTCATAACAACAGTTTATTTAGTTAGGTGACATAAGTATACATCAATATCCATTTTCAAATGGATATTGATGCATACTTATGTTACCCCACTAAAACATTATCGGCGCCACAAAAAAATGAAAACATGGAAAAATCTACGAGTGCACGCCTTATTCTACTGTACGTTTTTTATATTTTGTTTAATTTGTCCTCTTTAGGTATTGTATGGGAGATGTTTTATAAATTTTTCATGTCACTCCTTGTACATTCGTGTTTCAGCTATACTAAATTATCTACAGATCTTTGTACTGGGAGGGGCGAAACCACTCCTGGCCGGCTTTGACTATCAAACTTGTATACCGTGTTTATGAGTCTTCTTTCAAGTAATGACGAATAACGGTTGACTTCAAACATTTCTAAATCCTCTATCATCAATTCCTCATCATGATTCACTGAAAATCGTCGTCAGCCGAAATGTTCGCCATGCAGGTTATTTTCTCCCCGCCCCTCCCTCCACAGCTAGCGCTAGATTCTCGGGTGTTTGTTAAACATGTTAAAAATCCAAAAACCTACTTCGACTTACTTCAATTTTTTGAAGCATGAAGGCATGTCAACGATGCACAATAACGTGATTTTTGATTAATTACTTTTTACAGTTATGTTTTATTTGTCAAACGGTAGAACGTTGTAAGAAACGGATTTAATCCAAACTGATAGATGTTATCCGATGCCGAATCCTTGAAAATATTTGCACTGCAGTTTAATTGAATTGGCAGAGCCTTACTTAACTCATTCGCTCCAGGAGACGGACCTTGCCATGTTATGTGGTTCTACCTTTTGGGTCCTTGGATGAAATCGTTAAGAGTGACTCAGTTTAAATGCAAGCTCTTCACTGTGATGCTGGTTGTTTCTCAAAAACTGGCTTGCAAACAAAATGTAGGATTTTCTAAAGAAATGTTTTTTCTTCAGTGGAAAACCCCCTACAACTCCACTCATTATTTCGACATGTCTTCAAGCGTCGTTTTTACGAAGTTCCACTGTATATACACACCGCCGTTGTAGCTGATTCTTACCACATTAACTGAACACGCGGCGTTTGTCTTCTCAAACCAGTTCTCAAGATCTTACTGAGGTTAACTGTCAACCGTCAGAAGACAGAAAAAAAAACTGAAAGGTCAGCGGATAAACGAGATCTTTGATCACTGTCAAACGTCAAACGAAGGAAACGTGCCAAGCATCAATTTGAGTAATTTTTACAGTAAACATCCTGAGCCTGAAAACTGATGCTAATTGTTTTCAATGACTGAAAATTTAGCCTTCGGGGATTACCGCTGATTTAACGGTCAAAGCTATACCCCATTATGACCCTCCCATATAGCATAGGTAAGACAATTACCTATATAAATATCATCAGAAACCGACAGCAGAAAAAGAAGGCCGATTTGAGGTGGTTTTGTTTTTCAGGTGAAGGGCTCAAAATACCTGACTAAAGGTATCTTGCTACCCGACCGATGTGTTTTCTCTTATCTATGGTTGGAGAAAGGGGCGTGAGAAAGGGACCGTCAGAGTGTCTTCAGTCACCTTGTGACTCTTTCTTCCTGCTGTCGGCGCTGTTCAATGTGTAAAAATAAAATGGCCGCGAGTGTTCTAAAACCAATCAGTAGACATGTGGCATGTTCTTTTACGAATACGCGAATATGATTGGTTAAATCGTCTTTTTCTATTTGCCGATAGAAAACTACTGCCCACGCTAGGACCTCGAAAGTCTAATTTCTTTTGCTTTTTTCTCAATCTGGCCAAATTGTCGTTGTTTTCCGCTTAAAACAATTTGTATAGCTCTGTTTTTACGTGTTCGTTTTCTATTAGCGGCATTCAACCCAGCTACGCCTCGCTGATTTCGCACCTTTAGCAAATTCGGCCTCGTAGTTTATTTGCTAAATAAACCAATTTTCCGACTAGAAAACCTGTTTAGCTCATTCAAAACAAGTATAGGAAAGGCTTTAATTTAAAATTATAAATCTTCCAGGCTAGAGGGAGGGAGGATTCTTCGTATTTGTGCAACCCAAAGCTAAAAACCCCAAAAGTTGGATAGCAGATTAGATGATTTTCTATCCGTTTTCCAACTGAAGCCCGATAAAGCATGAGAAATGGATATCCCCTCGGTCTCACATTGTACTCCGTACCTAGGACTGCTGTTCAACTGTAAACCTTGTTGATGAGGAGGATGGGGTGTAGAGTTATTATTGAAATATAACAATTTTAACAACTCTTCCCTCATCCTCATTTAAAACCCTCCCTCCTCCCCTTAAATATCCATTTATAAGATGGTCCTGAGATATTAGTACACTACCCAATAGCTAATGAATAAGAATGACGGCTTTAGACTGCAGAATAATTCCAGTTTATACGTGATCCACTTTAGCGTGACAAAACTACTTCACTGAAAGATCTACATTAAAAATGAAGGAGGAGAGAACATTGTGGAGGAACTAAAAAAGTCACAATCCTGTATGATTTGTCTCGCGTGGTTTGCGTGGACCACACGTGAGTTACTCGCGAGATCATTGGTATTTTTATCTCATGGAGGAAATGGTGACTGTTTTGCAGTCTGAAAACTTGGTTAACATCGTTAACGGTAATTGTGAGGGAAGTGATACTTTAAGAAGAGGCTTAAGCGAGATAAAACACTTCCCAGTCATCTGGCGTGAAGTTCGTAGTCCCAGCCAGGATTGTTGGCCGGTCTTGTACTCCACTTGTAACAGAGTAGATGTGGCCAAGGTGTGCGTGTGAATATTGGTTGCTGTTGGCATTATTAGCAATGAGGATGGCCGCGTAACCAAATCTTGGACCATGACCTGAGTCCCTGTAAATTGCTTGTGATGGCTTTGCCACCAGGCTCTTGAATGGTTCAAGGCCCTCTTTGTTGCGAAGGGAAAAAATGAACGCATTGGAAGTGGAAGCATAGTCACCACTGGACTCTAAAGAACAATAAAAATAAAAACAAAAGTATTAATTCAAATACAAACATTGCTTTTGAATTTCTTTTCAATGGAAATAAAAGGAGGTGAAAACAGGAAAATAATAATTCGAAACAAACTTTCAAGTTTCTAAATTTCTGAATCATTTTTATCTTTTAATTAAAACACCTTTATTATCAGTTTTAATATTTTAAAAATATTATAATAAAAACTCAAGCTAACGCACGAAACTTTTTAATACAAACACCTAAGGTATAGAAGTAACTGTATAGAAACTGTATAGAAGAACTCTGTTACAGAGATGGGCGTGAGGAGAGGTTCGACAATATTTACAAAATAATCTACAACCTCGGCCTAGTTGGTTTTAGAAAACATGCATGCACTATGGCGAACTGGATAAACTCGATACTTTTGTTTTCTATAATTGCTGCAGGATAAATCACAGTGAAATCATTTTGCCAGTGAACAGATTAACTGTGCAAATGCATGTTAAATAGTGTGCTTGGACTGCGTTTTCGAGGACGTAAGAAGTTGTTTTGATGGAGGGGTGTGGGTGGGGGTATTTTTTAGAGAACGTAGATTCTTTGCATCTCACTGGTAGACAGCAAGCAATCTCTCTTTCCACTCAGTGATAGTGGAGGAAAACAAACTCTGAGGCGAGCGCGAAAATCGCCTGACACGTTGAAACGTGACGCGCGTGTCGAGCTGCCACTGTGCACGTAGTGTTAGTCAGTACAAAACTGAGTAATTATAGTTACCCCAAGGTATGTCCGTGTATCTGCCGAACACGTAAACACCAACTTTAATTATGGTGACCGTGTGATTTTTCGCATCCCACCTGTTGTGGAAGTTGCTCACATTCCATCCGTGACTAGAGGCACGGTAGCACAGCAGCCACTTAGGATCATTCCCAACAGCAGGCGCCAGGAACTGATCAAGGTGACTTTGGTAAGTAGCGTTGTCTGCGATTATAGTGGAAGCCATCGACAAAACTGCAATTCAACAAAATTTAACTCAATATTTAGGCCAGGTGAAGAGGTACTGTGAGATCCGTATGCGCTGCGTAGCTAAAACTTGAATGCCCCATTCACTCAGCCTTGCTTTTGAACATCCACGAACCTGCAAATCCTGTAATTTTATCGGTTTATTAAAGGGGCACTGTCCGGCATCTATTTTTAGTATTACTTGAAAAAGCTGCAATATAGATAACCACAAACAGTTATAAATGTCTAACATCTGACATCGTCTGTTAAATATGGCCTGATGAAAAAGAACGACCTTGCAGTTCAACTCGTTTAAATTAATGACCTAACAAGTCAAGCCACATTCCATAAGCAAATCGATCCCAGCATACATTTACAGAGCCAAGGGAAAGCACGTGTAAGAAAGGTCACCAGAAACAAATAAAAACGTCTAACATCTGTTTCTAACCTGTCTCACACAAATTCCCGACAAATCCTGGTGGACAAGTGCAGTTAAAACCGTTGAGTCGACCAACGCATGTCCCATTGTTCAAACATGGGTTGCTGCCACACTCGTTGATATCTCGAAGAAAGATAACCAGATAACCACAGACAGTTAAACATAGGCATACAGTGCATGCAGAAACGGTGACGTTTCTTTCTTAACCTTGTCAAAAATGTGAACAACTATTATGTTTGCATGCAAGTGAGCGCAAACTTGGCCGACAACAATACAACGCAACTCTGCCTTCCCAAGGCTCAAATCTCAGATTTTCTTACTTTCTGGAGAACACGTGAGTTCATTATCGCCGTTAGTGCCCAGTGTTCTCGGATCCGGACGTATTTTCACACGAACAACGTCTTGTGTGTGTCGCTGCACTTGCCTCCGAGATCCTGCTTAAACTTGCAGAATAACACTTTGCAAAGACAAGCAGTTATTCCTTCTGCTACCTACGGTGAAATTTTATTACGGTATTTATCTGCCTGTAGGCTGGAGTTTGGCTTTAGTAAGACCGACAATTTAAGGGGTATGTTTTCTTGTCGTAAGTCAAGTCGGCTATACTAATTTTCGTCTTTCTGCTTCGCGAATCGCGAGGCAAAGCGTGACTATGGGCATAGTTATTGTTTACATTTCTAAATTTCCCACGTTAAAAAAGTTATTTTTAGCTTACGCGTAACCTTGTTTTGCGTCTCAAATTT
The DNA here is from genome assembly GCA_964017195.1 of Siderastrea radians. Taxonomy (NCBI): domain Eukaryota; kingdom Metazoa; phylum Cnidaria; class Anthozoa; order Scleractinia; family Rhizangiidae; genus Siderastrea; species Siderastrea radians. The sequence goes on from OZ024898.1 coordinate 21,891,897, forward strand.
CGTTTGCTTTGCCTTCGAGCAGTAAAAAAGTTGTAGCGGCTAAATCAACATTGAGCACTCTACTTTATTTTACTTGGTCACAGATAAGTTACACGTTCTAGACGGTTCTAGGAGGAAGATAAAAAAAATGATAAAAGTCTTGAAATGACTACATACAAAACTAACAAAAAACGACAATTAAGGAAACAACAAACTAAAAGTTATACAATAACGTACCTTATAGGTGATATTGCTAACATAAAACCGAAAACGATGAGCAGAAAAGAGGGCAAACTTGAACTAAAACACTTCCACAAAGTACAACTGACTTCTAACTATGCAAATGACTAACGAAACTTATAAACAAGTAGGTAAAAACATTAACATACGCGCAAAATGAAAAGATTACACAAAAATGTAAAAATTACACGAAAGAAAATTGATGTTTAAAAAACGCCGGCGTAATTTGCGCTAACACGCCGGCCCCCGAAAGGCGAACTCGGCCTTGGAGCCTTTCCAAATATAACAAACAGAGTCAATTACTGTCAATTTAAGTTTTAAAAAAAATTGTGTCAAAGTGTAAGTTCTGTCTTGGTCACTTATACGAATCCAAAGCACCCTCGAGAAGACACGGTTTGCGAACATCGTGTCGTAGGCATGAATTTGCTGTCCTGACGACAACTTGACGAACAGTTCCGTATCGATCCGGAAATACTTCTTGGACAATTCCCTTCGGCCAACGACCACACTGAGAAGTTTCATCCACAACGAGAACTAGATCACCTACGGCTAGATTTGGTCGTTGACGGAGCCATTTCTGTTTCAATTGAAGAGATCGCAAGTATTCGCGGATCCAACGCTTCCAAATCACGTCAGCCAGGTACTGGGCTTGTTTCCATCGTTTGGAGGTGTACACGTTAAAACCACCAGATTCACATGGCGACGTGGAAACATTTGGGCGAGGTAACAGCAACTTATTTACTTAGAGTCAGTAGGGAGTTTAAGCTACGGCTGGCGCTACTACGGCTGCCGTTACTGAAAAGGTCTGGGGAGAGTACGTCTCGACAGTTCGCCAAATTAAAGTTTAAGCAAAACGAAATACAAAGTAGCTGGATTAAGGAGTTGAAAATCTCTTTTATTTAGCTTCTCACAGCCAAATCGCTTCGTTCAAATAAGGAAGCTGTTATATGCTTTGCTAGGACCAACAGAATATTTCTGAACGAAAGCGTATGCCGTACACACGTGTACACTTTGTACAAAGACAACAATGTTAATCGATGAAATGTATAATTTCAAAGAGACGAATATCTTAAAGACTATCGAGTGAAGGACAGAAATATTTCAGTACTCACCGAAGCAAAATAGTATCGTATACGTATCCAGTTATAAAGCATCTTCACTAACACGCTTAACACGAATTTCTCCTCGCCATTTTAACACTTTGCTAAAACTAATGGTAAATTCACAAAAGGGATTTACAAGCGTATGAGTGGCAAACTTGGGAAAATTTTCCATTAAAACTGCCTTTAGGATATATTTTCCGTTGGAACTCTTAAAATGCTGAGACACCCGTAGAAAAAGGTCAGAGAAGCGAAATAAACCTGACGTAGTAGCCACTACGGGAAAACCTCCCGACTCACGCAGTCAGATTTCACGCTAGGGATGGACGTAAGCGACTGACATGCGCAGAGTCTCATTTTTTTTAAACATTTACTTCCGGCAGCAGCCGTAGCGATTTCTTGTAGCTTAAACTCCCTAGTAGCTCAAGATCATTCCGGTCACCAGTCGGGGGTGTAAGAGGACGGTCTTTAATGATCTTTTCAACATCTGCTATGAATGTAAGGAGAGTTTCGTCATCAGTCAACTGGTCTCCAAGCAGTGAACGCAGAATCTCGCGAATAGAGAGGATAATTCTTTCCCAAACACGGACAGTGGGTTAAAATACCACTGCACTCCTCGTTTCCTAAGGCAGTTGTCAATTCGGTCGGAAGGCTTCAATAAATGAATCACTGGTAAGATCGTGTAATTTCCTGACTAACCGCGACCAACAGACCGTCCGACCGATCGATCAACCGACCAACTGACCAAGCAACCAGAACCAACCTACCAACCGAACAGCTAAATGTCAACTAGATAATTGCAAAACCTGAGAAACGAAAATGGTGATAGCACGACTTCCAATGAATATTGTACTAAAATCATCTTACAGAAACAAACACACAGCGGTTTCTACCATTACAAGGGCAAAAGCAAAAGTGTTACCTGTACAGTTTACTCCATCCCCAATAAAACCTTTCTTGCAGGTACAATTGTGTCCTCCCTTGGTGTTGTTACACACAGCATGATCACTGCAATTATGTGTTCCCGTTGCACATTCGTCGATATCTGAAAAACAGTGGAAAAGTAATAAGGCTTGAGAGGACTTGTAAGTTTGAAAGCTAGTTAAAAAGCACGAGGCATATGTGCTTATAACCCAAAGATCATAAGTCAAAAAAGTCTTAATGGTCAATCAATCAACCAATCAATCAATCAATCAATTAATCAATCAATCAATCAATCCATTCATCAGTCAGTCAGTCTGTCTGTTAGTCAATCGGTCAGTAAGTCGTCATTCAGTCAGTTAGTCTGTCAGTCTGTCAGTGAGTCAGTGAGTCAGTCAATCAGTCAGTCAGTCAGTCAGTCAGTCAGTCAGTCAATCAATCAATCAATTAATCAATCAATCAATCAATCAATCAATCAATCAATTAATCAACCAACCAACCAACCAACCAGTCAGTCAATCAGTAAGTAAGTCAGTCAATCAGTCGGTCAGTGAGTCAATCAATGAACTTCTAGAAACAAATACACAGCGGGTTTTTGCGCTACAAGGCAAAGGCAAAAATGTTACCTGTACAGTTTTCTCCATCCCCAATAAAACCTTTCTTGCAGGTACAATTGTGTCCTCCCTTGGTGTTGTTACACACAGCATGATCACTGCAATTATGTGTCCCTGATGCACATTCGTTGATATCTGAAAAACAGTTTAAGACGATTTCCGCTCAACGTTCAAGCAATAAGTGCACAATTATTTACTAAAAAACTCTTCATAGCATGGCACCATTTTGAATACTATTTCAAACATCTCACTTTAATTCACTTCTCCAACTGACTCCGCGTTAAAATTCTTAGCATTCTCAAGAAAGTTAACGTCAAATCTCGTAAAAAGATGCTTAAAACGGGCGCCATTTTGTTTTGAACTAACATAAAGCGTCTTCTAATTAAAATATGGATAACTTCAAATTCAATTTTCTCTTGCAGGGTTAGCTTGGGAGCTTAGTTATTGATAACTTCGTTAACTGTATTCAAAATGTTACCATGCTATGAGTAATTTTTTTGGTAATTTCATTTTTCCACTTATTGCTCGAACGTTCAGTGGAAATCGTCTTAAAAGGAACAAGGCTTGAGACGACTTGTAAGTTTGGAGCTAGTTGAAAAGTCGCGAAGAATACGTGCTGATAAGGCAAAATTTCACCTGTACAGTTTTCTCCATCGCCAATAAAACCTTTCCTGCAGGTACAATTGTGTCCTCCATTGGTGTTGTTACACACGGTGTGATCACTACAATTATGTGTTCTTGTTGCGCATTCGTCGACATCTGAAAAACAGTGGAAAAGTAATAAGGCTTGAGACGACTTGTAACTTTGGAAGCTAGTTAAAAACGCACGAGGCATATGTGCTTATAACCCAATCAACAATCAAACATCTCTTAATGGTCAACAATCAATTATCTTATAGAAACAAAAACACAGCGTTTTTTTTTTAATTATAAGGGCAAAAGCAAAAGCGTTACCTGTACAATTTACTCCATCCCCAATGAAACCTTTTTTGCAGGTACAATTGTGTCCTCCCTTGGTGTTGTTACACACGGCCTGATCACTGCAATTATGTGTGCCCGTTGCACATTCGTCGATATCTGAAAAACAGTTTAAAAGTAATAAAGCTTTAGACGACTTGTAAGTGACCCTCCACGGGTATTTGGGTAAAAAGGTGAACGCACGGACACGCTGAAATGACACGCTAAACAATAGGCAGTAAATGAAATGACACGCGGCGTGCGAGCAGTGTGTCATTTGGCACGCCTAATTTAAATTTTGCTTTTGTTTTGAACGGACGCTGAAAACAAAGCAACGTGTTCAGTCGAACAAAGAAACCGTGCAAAATGACACGCTAGCGAGCAAAATGGCATACTAGCGAGTAAAATGGCACACAAGCGTTTGAAATGGCACACTAGCAAGCAAAATGACACGCCATGTCCACTAGACAATCCTTTGACTTAACGTGCTGTTGTCGGCTCGTCTAGTTCTTCAAAAATGCTCAAGCAGACTTTTAGCGAAAGGGCTAACTTGCATCTTCATTCCGCGACGATTTTCATGGTTTGTAGAATAACAAAGGTTGAATGGATGGACCCATCTTTTCGTTGCCTCTAACTGGTACAAAATAAGTTCTGATTATTGGAGTTTCAAAGCTACTTTAAACTTGCATACAGTCCTACACGGAAGAAACCATGCCATCAGTACTTTCAGTGTTTTTGCTTTAGTTACAACAGTCGATGTAAATTGAACCATGTTCCAAAAACACCCGCTTTTTCTTAACGTTCTCAGGGAGACCACTTCGTAGTAGAAAACTTCTGGTCCGTCATACTTTTGTCACAGATATTTTCTGTTTGCGCGGCCGAAACTAGAACCATTCTCGTGGCTCTCTCCAAGAAGGCGCGCAAATATTCAACGCATTACCTAAAATTTTTGTTCACTTATTCGCGATATTTTTGAGCGCGTGAACAGAGTCAAAAGAACTCAGAACTGAGAACAAGAGAACGACAAGTCTGACCGTGAGATGTCTGGTTATAGACCAAGCGAAGGTTGTCTCGCTCTTGCACACAACGCGCTTCTTAAAGCTGTATTTTGCTGACATATTAAAAAAAACTATCATCGTATTTTGATGATAGTTTTTGATGTTCGTATTTTGATGATAGTTTAACTTTGTAACTCTTTTTTATTACGTTTATGTATTTTTACTCTTTTCATACATTATCAACATTTCCTTTTAAATTTAATTTGAAGGATCATCATCAGTATCATTATTATTATTATTATTATTATTATTATTATTATTATTATTATTAAAATAACCATCAACAGCTCAAACGCAATAGAATTCTAAGTTCTTCTGTTTGAATTCATTGTAAATGGGACGTAATTGAATCTAACCTGTCTCACATCGATTTCCCGAAAAGCCTGGTGGGCAGTTGCACTCAAAACCATTGACTTTGTCAACGCATGTACCACCGTTTTGACAACGGCTGCTTTCACACTCGTCTCTTAAGTATGTAACTGTTCACCGATATCATAAGTCGGTGAAGTATGATCGTTTGGGTGAGTATAGTGCTGAGAATGACTGTTTGGGATGACATTGACTGACGTTTCGACATCCTTCCGCTGAAGTTGTCAAAACGTCACTCAACGTTATCGCAAGCAGTCCTTCTCAGGACTACACTCACCCGGACGATCATAATGTACCGACTTATGATATGACTCCTGGATTCAAATCATTTACAGTGTTTACCGATATCTTAAGTAATACCCTTAACAGAGAACGACTGATGACCCCGAAAATACTCAATACAAAACCAGATGATAATTATGTAAAAATTACACCGCTCACATTGTAGATCAAGGACAAAGCTCTATACCTTTCCCACAATTTTTTCCCGTGAAACCTTTCTTGCAAACGCACACGTAGCTGTTTTCCTCGTACAGTGGGACACACTTGCCATCGTTCTTACATGGCCAACTGTAACAAGGTGACTGCGAAGTAAAGAAAGACCATTTATTAAATTCTCAATATCGGTTATTGGATTTCTTTTCACAGCATACAGTTTATCATCGAGTAATCCTGCCTTTTACCTTACAGTGAAATTAGATGCATTGTCAAGTGCCGCAAAGTTCAAAAGTATTTCCCCAGAAAAAATTTAATTTTTTTCTTCCACTAGAATGTCTAAACTCCCAATTAGAGACCATTGTGGCCACCATCTACTAGATTTTCAGTTAAACCCGAACGTCCATCTCTCCCCCACCCCCATCGCTCAATTTTGCGACGCACCCTTCCCCGAGCTTCGCGAGGTTCCGTGAGTCAAGTATTTTTAGTAATTTAACAAAACGGTCACTTTTTGACCGTTTAAGCCCTAACAGTGACGAAAATGAAATTTCTCTTTACATTATCGCTACTTGTTCAAACATTCAAGTCATGAGAATAAAGGAAGTGATCACCAAGGAAAAGATGTCTTAATATTTTTCAAATTCCACGTACTAGTTTCTTATAAGAAATGTACGGAGAACAGTAAGGAGAATTTGCATTAAATTATCAAGGCTTAAAGGGTCTTCATCACACCATATCTAACGTGCGCGTGTTGAATAAACAAACACGTACCCTTTCAGACGTAAACGCGCACTTTGATTGCCTGAAAAATGGCGTTTCCTTTTTTCTTCATGGTTTGTTTGCTCAATGAAAGAGAAAATATTCCGTGTCTTTTTCTATAAAATTTATAGAAATATTTGTAAAGGTTTAAGATAACTCAAAGCAATTGTAAAACTCATGCTTGCCACTAGCAAACTATTTAAGTTTCTCGTTCTCTCAGACAACTGAAAATGTTCTGAGTTTGAATAGTTTTGTCTGATATCAGAATGGAATAGTTCCTCGTACAAAATTATACTGTCAGAGCGTTACATGTAAGGGAAAGAATAACCATGTGTTTTTGCAAAGAGGCAGAATTAATAATATAGGTTAATAATGTAGGCAAATAATAATGTATAGGTTAAAGACTGGCCCGCCTCGTTTAGCGTTGCTATTCCCGGGTCAGTATAATATGTACTTTATCTACTGAAAATAAAATTGTTGTTGTTGTTGTTGTTTAAAAAAAAGATTTAAGATAGATTACAAGAAGTTTCTCTTTTAGCTTAAGGGTAGTCGAACAGCGCGGAAATGCGTAGGCAACTTTCGCGCTCTCGCGTGTTCTTCTCGCTTAAGCACAAAGAAGGTCACAGTCCTTTGACGTCGCGTCGCTGTACCAAAACCTACATACTTCCATTACAATGAATCGATTTACCAACATGATGGCGCAGCCATGCCAGCCCAATAATCACGGTCACTGGTAATCTCTTAGCTTCATGGAGATATATGAAGAACAAGCAATAGTAACCGCACCCTGTAAAACCAAGATCTAGAAGCGTTACGATGATGATACCTCCATCATACCTGATCGTAGCTACGTTGACAGCTTCTTACAATATCTAAACAACCAACAGTTGATCATCCTTTTAACAATATAGACCAAGAAGGACAAGCAGATAGCATTTCGCAAGATGTCAGTCCTAAGAAAACCAGGGAGCCGGCCGCCTTACCACGGCGTCTACAGGATACCAACTCATCCAAATTTGTACTTAATGAGATATTGTTTTACCACAACCTTAAACCCTAAAACGCAGTTTTGTTAAGTGTGTGTACCACCGGGCACAGCGTTTCCTGATCAAACCATCTGCCATCTCTCAGGGGAAGAAACATCTGCACTGTCACCATCAAGTATCTCTTCTTCTTTGTACAGTAAATCATCGAGGCCAGAAAAAAACAGCCCCACGAAAGAGTCCACGACAGAGTATAAACCTTCCTTGGGTTTATACCCTCTGTCAAGGGAGCCTTTTGCGACTCCTGCCTACAACTATTCTGACCAAAACACACTGTCGTTCCAGCTAAGCGAGCTAGCTGGGTCCTCAGGATTCCCTGTGAGTGCGGCAAAGTCTATAGCAAGGAAATAGTGGGAGGTTCGACAGCAATTAACAACTCACCCGTTCATAACCCTCTGCTATTTCTGAGAACGGCCACAAGACCGGCCACTTTCCAATTAATTTGGAACTAGGTGATGTTCATGTTGACCAAGACACACTGAAACAACCCGTTGGTTCCAAAGAACTATCTACGTTAGGTTTTCGCCCAATACCATCACAAGAATAACAGATTCCAACTTCCTGTATCAAAACATGGACCCTCTTGGCCAAGGAAAACGCAGAAGCAAAACGGTACACAAAAGAAACGCTGAGTAAACCCGCTTTAAGTCGGAATAATGAGCGCCAATCAAAGCCAGTTGTCGGATTCATCCGTTGGCATGCGATAAAGGTACCCTTCCTTCAGAAAACGGGCTTCTAGCCCAGAGGTATTACTGTTTATCGACAGGCACTGTGATCTCTTATGTAACCAACTTGTCATCTTTCTTTGTTCTTTGCAGTTTACTTTGCTTCCACCAAGACATGTTGGCCTCTTCGACCAGTTTCGTTTCTTAATTTGTGCCCTGCAACTCCAGCGCTTGTTGTGTTGTACGGGCGTCCCCTTGCTAGATGTGCGGCCACTCTGTCTCCATATTCTGTTAGGCACTTTACCACTGGTATCTTCCATTGTTTCCTTGCCAGCGGTTCAAGAAGTTATCAAATTTCGAGTGTCGCAAGCATTCGTTAGGAAGACTAGCCACGTTTATAAGTCACAAAAGGGCAGGTTTGTCGTTGGAGATAAATATCTGTACATTGAACATTTCTTTTTGTTCCATTCTTGATCAGGCTTGGTTGAACGTAAAGAAATTACAGAGGTTTTCTGACTAGGTATCTAGGTATGTTCAGTTATTTTCCATTCTTCTTGATTTTTCGTTGAACTTGAAGGCAATCTGTAGGATTTGCGACCAGCAGTGAGCGTATGTTGTTCAGTGTTCTAATCGGGACCATTTTTTTTCCATTCTTCTACCTCGATAAACTTGGACAATGTAGAAACCTTGACTCACAGAGGAAATATCCAACTTCCTTGGCAATTCTATTCTTCTTGGATGAACGTGAAGCCGTTGTATAACTCTTGAAAGCCAGAGGAAATGTTGTTCAGCGTTCTTGATAATTCCAGCTACGTTGTTTCATTCTTTTGCTTCCTTGATGTGGAAGAGGTTGTAGTATCCTTGACTGACAGAGGAAATGTTCTCCAGCGTTCTTAATAATTCCAGCTGCGTTGTTTGATTCTTTTGCTTCCTTAAAAGTTGCAGTATTCTTGACTGACAGAGGAAATGTTGTCCAGCGTTCGTGATACTTCCAGCTACGTTGTTCTATTTGTTTCCCTTCTTGAAGTTGAAAAGGTTGTAGTATTCTTGACTGACAGAGGAAATGTTCTCCAGTTTTCTTGATAATTGCAGGTACGCTATTCCATTCTTTTGCTTTCTTGGAGTTATGCAGACTGTAGTATTGTTGATTGACAGAGGAAATGTTCTGCAGCGTTCTTGATAATTCCAGCTACGTTAATTGGTTCTTTTGCTTCCTTAACGGTTAAAAAGGTTGTTGTATTTTTGACTGACAGAGGAAATGTTCTTCAGTGTTCTTGATAATTCTAGCTGCGTTGTTTGATTCATTTGCTTCCTTAACGTTGAAGAGATTGAAGTATTCTTGACTGACAGAGGAATGTTGCTCAGCGTTTCAGCGTTTCAGCGTTACCAATCAGCGCGTCTCGACCGTTGGCAGTTCAAAAGCCCAACGGTCGAGACGCCAACGGTCGAGACGCGCTGATTGGTAGATTCGAATTTACTCGCATTACTTCAAATTCCTTTGGTCTGGAATCTTGCACCGATCATGTTGAGAAAGCTCTTTTTGAGACTTCAGGATCGCTTTTCTCGGAAAATATTTACACAGGGATGAACAAATATCCAGTCAATCGGATGCCGGTGTTTTCGAGGTGAGAATTTTGATGGTTTGGCGTCAGTTCTAGCTTGAATTGTACAAAGTCACGGCCGCTCGCTGTTTTGCTGCATGCCTTGTTCTCCCTTCTCTCTCTCTTTCTAATAACGCCTTAAACGGCTCGGGACAGCAAAAAAATATGACACAAGAGTCAGTCAACATTTCATCTTAACTTTTATTGAATCATTTAGAGTAAATTTTATATTTTGTAGTAAATCGAAGCCGACGTAATGTTTCTCTATATATTTCTTCTATACGCGCCATTGATTTCAACATCGTCTTATGTCAACAATTATTAACCACGAACACATAGGGTGGTCTGCCTGTGCTTCCAGCTACGTTGTTCCATTTTGTTGCTTCCTTGAACTTGAAAAGATCGTAGTATTGCTGACTGACAGAGGAAATGTTCTCCAGCGTTCTTGGTATTTCCAGCTGCGTTGTTTGATTCTTTCGCTTCCTTAAAGTTGAAAAGGTTGCAGTATTCTTTACTGGCAGAGGAAATTTTCAGCGTTCATGATACTTCCAGTTATGTTGTTCCAATTTTTTGCTTCCATGAAATTGAAAAGATTGTAGCATTCTTGACTGAAAGAAAAATGTTGTCCAGCGTTCTTGATAATTCCAGCTACGTTGTTTCATTCTATTGTTTCCTTGAAGTTTAGGAGATTGTAGTATTGTTGACTGACAGAGGAAATGTTATCCAGCGTTCTTGATAATGCCAGCTGCTTATGTCCAGTTTTTTGTTTTCTTGAAGTTGAGAGGAAATGTTCTCAAGCGTTCTTGATAATTCCAGCTACGTTTTTTCGCTCTTTTGCTTCTTTGGAGTTGAAGGGATTGTAGTATCCTTGACTGACAGAGAAAATGTTCTCCAGAGGAATTGTTCTTAAGCGTTCTTGGTAATTGCAGCTGCGTTGTTTAAATCTTTTGCTTTCTTGAAGTTAAAAAGGTTGTAGTATTCTTGGTCGACAGGGAAATGTTCTCCAGCGTTCTAGATAATTCAAGCTACGTTGTTTTATTCTTTTGCTCTTTAAAGTGGGAGAGATTGTACTATTCTTGACTCACAGAGGTAATGCTTGTCAGCGTTCTTGACAATTTTTCAGTTTGTTTCGTTTTTATCTCCCTTGAACTTGCAGACATTGAAGAGCTCTTGACGAACAGTGGAAATGTTGTCCAGCGTTATCTACAATTAGAGCCGTGTTGTTTCATTCTTCTTCCTCCGTATATTGTAAACTTCTTGACTTACAGCGGAAATTATGTCCAGCGATATTGAGAATATGAAATTATGAATATATGAAATTCATATATTTGAACTGCGGAATAAAGAATTAAATGTAAAGAAGATCCTCGCAGTTATTAACGCAACTTAAGCAGTTGCGAAAAGAAAGCCTGAAAAAATCAGGCTTGCCGGGATTCGAACCCTGACCTCTGCGATACCGGTGCAGCGCTCTAACCAATTGAGCTAACAAGCCAACTGGGAGCTGGTCATTAAATTGGTTCGTAACATACCCGGGAAAGGTGAAGATGAAATTATGAATATATGAAATTCATATATTTGAACTGCGGAATAAAGAATTAAATGTAAAGAAGATCCTCGCAGTTATCCTTAAGTTGCGTTAATAACTGCGAGGATCTTCTTTACATTTAATGATATTGAGAATATCAGTCATATTGTTCCATTCTTCCCCTTTGTTGAACTTGTAGACGTTGTAGAATTCCTGACTGAAAGAGGAAATATTGCCCAGTTTTGTTGATAATTTCAGCCATTTTGTTCTAGTTTTATTCTTCTTTGAACTTGAAGACGTTGTAGAATTCTTCAGTCACCAAGAAAATGAAACTTCAGCCATTTTGATCCATTCTTGATAACTCTTGGTTGAAATTAAAGACTTTGGAGAGGTTCGGGACCAACAGAGAAAATGTTGCTTTGTCTTCTTGTTAATTCAGGTAATTTTGTTTCACAGTCTTCGTTAAACTTGAAGACGCTGTGGAAGTTTTGATTAACAGCCGAAATGTTGCTCATGCAGCCTTCTCTATAACGTAAGTCATTTTTTCCATTCTTGGCAATTCTTGGTTGAACTTGAAGACACTGCAATCTTCCTGACGGCAAAATGTTGGATATCCAGCTATTTTGAGTAACTTTATTCCATTGATCTTAATTTTTCGTTGAACTTGAACACATTTGTAGAATTTGGGATTGTTTTCCAAGGTACTTGGTGATTTATGCCATTTTGTTCCACTCGTCATTTAAATTAATCTTGGTCAATGTGTAACCGTTGACTGACAGAAAAAATGCCCAACTTCCTTGATAATTTCGGCCATTTTGTTCTTTTCGTCTTGGTGGAAATTGAAGACGTTGCAGAACTCTTGATACTTCTTGATAATTTCAGTCGTTTTGTTTTATTCGCCTTAGTTGAAATTAAAGACGCTGTAGAATTCTTGACTGACAGACGAAATATTGTCCAGCGACGTCCTTGATAATTCCAGCCATTTTGTTCTATTCCGGATTGCTTGAAACGTTGAAGACGTTGCGGAATTTTTGACTTACAGACGAAGTATTGTCGAGCGTTCTTGATAATTACAACCATTTTGTTCCATTAGTCTTGCCTATATTTAAAGATGGTGGAGAATTCCTGACTGAAAGACGAAGTACTGTCGAACCTTCACTTCTTGACAATTCCAGCCATTTTGTTCTTTTCGTCTTGGTTGAAATTGAAGACGTTGAGAATTTAAATCGTTCTATTCGTCTTGTTTGAAATTGAAGACTTTGCAGAATGCTTTGTCGAGCGTCCTTGATAATTCCAGCCATTTTGTTCTATTCCGGATTGTTTGAAATTGAAGACGTTGCCGAAGTCTTGACTTACAGACGAAATATTGTCGAGCGTTCTTGATAATTTCAACCATTTTGGTCCATTCGTCTTGGTTAAAATTAAAAGCGTTGTAGAATTCTTGACTTACAGACGAAATTTTGTCGGATGTTCTTGATAATTTTGTATCCTTATTTTTCGTTTCGACATTGTAAAATCTCCAGTGACAAAGGACATGTTGGACTTCAGTCATTTTGTCCCATTCTTCTTTCCCCTTGACTGATCGTCGAAATGTGTGGTTCAACGTTCTAGATCTCTACAACACAAGTTGTTTTTTCCATTCTCGTTAATATTTGTTGAACTTGAAGCGATTGCAGAGTCTTTTTGACAGCCAAAATTTTGGACATTCAGCGTGTTTCTTCTATTCTCTTGATTTTTTCTTGAACTTCAAGGCATTGTAGAATTTGCGACTGCTTGGTAATTTGAGCCAATTCGTTCCATTCTTCTCCTTCGCTGAACTTAAGGACACGGTAGAATTCTTGTCGGATAATTCCAGCCATTAAGTTCTATCCTTCTTCCGCGTTGATCTTAAAGAAATTTCAAAATTCTTGAACGACAGAGGAAAGGTTACAGAGTCTTTTTGACAGCCAAAATTTTGGACATTCAGCGTGTTTCTTCTATTCTCTTGATTTTTTCTTGAACTTCAAGGCATTGTAGAATTTGCGACTGCTTGGTAATTTGAGCCAATTCGTTCCATTCTTCTCCTTCGCTAAACTTAAGGACACGGTAGAATTCTTGTCGGATAATTCCAGCCATTAAGTTCTATCCTTCTTCCGCGTTGATCTTAAAAGAAATTTCAAAATTCTTGAACGACAGAGGAAAGGTTGCTTGGTATTTTTGACAATTTATGTATTTTTTTTCTATTTTTCTTCCATGAATGTGAAGTTGTAGAATTCTTGGCCCACTGAATAAGTGTTGCCGGCAGAGTTTTTGACTGAAAGCAGAAATGTTGGATATTGGTTCTAGACAATTCCGGTTATTTTGTTCATGATTCTTCTTGCTCCTTGAACGTTTAAAAAAAAAACATTATGGGAGTCTTTCTCCCCGTTGTGCAGGTTTTCTATTTGTTGTTACATTGGCTTTCGCTGAACTGGAAAACATTGTAGTCTCAGAATTCTTCGCTGAGAGAATGAAGGTTATCCAGCGCTCTTGATAATTTCAGTCATTTTGTCCACTTCTTCCTCGTTGAACTTGAATTGAAGACGTTGTAGCTTTCTTGATTGGCTGCGAGGAAACGCTGTTCAGTGTTCTTGACAGTTTCAGCCATGTCGTTCCACTAGCCCCCTTTGTTGAGTTAGAAGATAGTGCAGAATTCTTGTCTTAAGAGGAAATGTCGTCTAATGTAGTCTTGATAAATTCAGTTAATATTTTGTTCCATTCGTTTTTGTTGAAATTGAAGACCTTGGACAATTCTTTACTGAGAGACCAAATCATTTTCATTGTTTTTGGCAATTCCAGTCATGGCGTTACATTCATTATCATCGGTAAAGTTGAAGATATGTTAGAGCTCTTGACTGAGTTGGACTGTTGTCCAGAGTTTCTGATAATTCCAGCCATGTTGTCCCACTCTTCTTTTTCTTTGGACTTGAAAGCAATTGTAGAATTGTTGGCTGCCGAGGAAATGTTGTCCAGTGTTCCTCATAATTCCAGCCATGTTGTTCTTTTCTTTTTCGTTGAAGATATTGTAGAATTCTAGGTAAACAGAGGAAAGGCTGTCCAATGTTCTCGATAACTTGAGACGTTTTGTTCCCTTCTTCTTCTTCTTCTTCTTCTTCGTCGTCGTCGTCGTCGTCGTCGTTGTCGCCCTCGTCTTCTTCTTCATCATCTTCTTCTTTGAACTTGAAGACATTGCAGAAGTCTTGACTGACTGAGAAAGGATGTGTTGCCCAGCGTTACGTTTTTGATGATTTCAGCCATTTTTCAGCCAGCGTTCTTTACAATTTCAGTCATTTCGTTCCATTCTTTTCTTTGTTAAACTTAAGACTATATCTATGTTAAATTCTATATTGATAGAGGATATGTTGTTCACTAATAATTTGAACCATGTAGTTGCTTTCTTCTTCCTGAACTCAAAGACATTCTGCGATTCTTCACTGACAGAGGATAAGCTTTTCAGAGATTTTAATAACTAGGCAATTTTATGTATTCTTCGTCTCTGCTCTACTTGAAGAAATTGTAGAATTTTTACTGACAATGGAAATGTTGTCCAGTTGTTGCTTATGATTTCAGCCATGTTGTTCCACTTTCCTCCTCATTGAATTTACAGATATTGCCATTGCCATTGTCAGTTTACTCCACTCGTTTTTCTTGCAGAACTTTAAAAACGATATGGATGGGAAAGGCTTCAAGGCGGATGCCAAGTAGGCATAAGTTGAGGTGTTAAATCAGCTACCACGCTATAATTTTTCTAGGTCACTTCCATATATTACCACTATCTGCCGAGTTGACATCGACGAGTGGCGAGAAAGGGTGAACCTAAGAACACCTTGAAATAAGTGATTGGAGAAGAGAAAGAAAGAATTTCGCCATTCATAATTACTTGAAAGACCGGCGCCCAAAACTAAAGGAGTGGTGTGCTCGAACAGAAGAGTTAACCGATAGACAAAAGCAAACGAGACACGTCCTCATATTAAGAAGGATAATTCGGCTCAGACTGGTAATCTTCTCTAGCGTGAAGCGGCAGTTGTTACAATCTTAACAACATCTCACCTTAATTATTTATACTGCTGATATTCTTTTGCGGGATTTTAAATTTTGACGAACATACAAAAAATGTCAAGATCCTCTGAGAAGACTTTGTTTCGAAATTCGTTTAATTTGAAGTAGTCTTTTTCTAGCTTGAAAAACAGTGGAAGCGCACCTTAATAATTTTAAATTTTGCAAAATACTGACAGAAAAAAAGCCTTTCTTCGAATAGTTTAAGAATTGTCATCTTGTTATGTTTCATAAAGTGGGCTTCTACGTCTATAAACTCGACCATTTAGAGATAGTTTTACCCCGCTTCAAGAGCCGGTGAAGCGCAAGCCATTGAGTGTTGATTTTTCTGTTGGCTCCTCTGCTTTATTGCTTTGACACTCGGCCAAGCAGCTCAGTTTGCTGAATCTTCAAGTTCATTCAAAATGATCCTGGAAATCCCCCAAAATATACGAGTTTGCGTTTTGGTTTGCTTTTATTAGTTTGCTTTTAGTTTACTGTCCTCTTAGTTTCATGTCAGTGCATCGCTCGCTTCTCTTGACAACACAGTTCGAGGTGGTCCACATAAGCTTAGACGGATCCTGAAAAGCATCCCGGTTGTGGTATTTTATGCATCAACGCCAGCAGTTGTTATTTGTTATTTTTTTATTTAAACGGAACATTCCTTTTTGGACGATTCGTTCCTTAATAAAGAGAAAAAGAAAGAAACTTGGAACGAAAAATTCCCAAGGGAAATGAGGGAAATTCTTCTTTTCAGGTGTCTTGGAAACTTTTTCTTTTTCTTCATCTGTTCTCACGACGTTGTTTTCTTCATTTTTTAGTAAAAAGCTATGGCATCTTCCGGCAGTTGCAAAAAATTGTTGTTTGCTTGTCTGTGTCGTTGTGCTTTGAACGGAGTCTTTGTTTTAACCTCCCTTACTAGTCGAGTGCATGGAGCTTTGTAAGTTACATTTTGTTGACTTGCCTTTGGTTCTTCAAATCTGCGAGGGTAACCTCAGTTACATCGATATCGACTTGTTCATCACAAGTTTATTCCTTGTTAATCAACACTCATCCTTAAGGGTTTTCCAGCTGCCGGTGATTCCGACAAAAAAATCGAAAAATGACTCTTCTTTGAATATAATTAGCTCGCTTTTGAATGTTTTAGTTCCTCTCGGTGATATTCGTTATTCAGGCTGCTGTAGAAGATGTTAACATCAAAATTTTGCGTCTTATCAATTTGTTTCCATGCATATCATTCTGAAAAATTGACGACAACTTCATGAAAGGAATTCGCTTTTGTACGCTACAATTGGAACAAAACACCAAAATTGTCTTGAAGAACTTAAATCCTCTCGCAAATGGGTTTTATTCCTAAAGCTGGTTGCACACGAGGAAATGTTCCTCGTCAAGTCTTTTCACATGCTTATAGCAAGGATAATTTTCCTTGACAAATAATCTTTGAAAAATAATATTTGCTCATGTAAAAGTTTTCCTTGGTGACTGCAAATAGCCTTTTGTACACGAGCAGCTTTTTCTTAAGAAGCCTTCCATTGACAGGTGTTCTTCCCCACTGAGACATGCCAAGGAAAACTTCAGAAAGGCACTGTAAGGCAGGACTTTTTTCGCAAGTACTACTTTTTGCGAATTTCTTTTTCGCAAATCGCGAAAATAAGTTCATGCGATTTAATTTTTTTGTGTCTGCAAAACCTTTTTACGCACAAATTTACTTCACTAGTGGTTTTCTGGTACCACTTTTCAATACAAGAGCGCTATAGAATTTCGCTTGTCTTTTCAGAAAAAAATATAATTGTTTTAGTACCAAGTACATGTTGAAGGATTCGAGTAACATCAAATTTACCGTCTCAGCTTAACAAGTTTCCGTTTCGAAAAGATTTTAAAGTTTGCATCCGTCTCGAAAGTTTTTAAAGTTCTTAAAATTATTGGCTCGACTGACCAGATCGCGGAAAATTTATTTTCTGCTAAAAACGTCAGTATTTGAAAATCGTCAAATTAATCGCAAAATAAACCCCTGCAAACAATCCATTCTATATATACCGTTGTCTATCTATTTCAGTGAATAAGTACAGGTAAAAGCGTCACATTCTGTAAAAAACTCTATTGCCTGGCAATTGAATTCCGCCTTTGTTTTCACGCGACAAAAACAAATATATGGCACTAATCCACCCCCGCCAAAAACAAAAACCCACCTCGTTAAAACCAATGCCTGTTTTGCACTACGTAGGCGAGGTTTCCAAGACAATTTCTTGCGTTAGTTAACGACTGCTCACAAACGGTGACTGCAAACGGAAAACAACGATACTACATTATTTTATGAAAAACTTAAACTTCACATACCGCGATACTGTAGTGGTGGAAAAACTTGCTTGGGACGAGTTTATCGGAGTTGTTGTACTTGTCTGATGGGAGCAGTTCACAAAAAAATTTTCCGTTGATGTCCGGGAATGCAGCCAGGTTGAAGGAAAAACACGGAGGGGTTTCCAAACAGGCAAACGCACAGAAAGTGTTGTGATCCACAAGATCTCCTCCAATGCTTGTGATGTTCAAATATGAAAATTTATCAGCCTTGAAGTTACCGTAAGAAGGCACTTCATTTGTAGATACTCGGTTGATTCCTTTCTTGGCTACGAATACTTAAAAAACGACAGAAATATTTGGCTTTGGCAAAGCATACATTTTATAAAAGTCAATATGAAAAATGCCAATTCAGAAAATATTGTAAAATCTATCATTGCTTGGGATAACTTTTTCAAGTTGGTAAAAAAAATACGCCAAAGAAACAAAGAAAGCATTTTACCTTTAGCTGCTTGGATATAACTTGGATTAGACAATGCAAATATCGCTAATGCGATAACGTAGGCTCTCAGAAGTACTGGGAAGCACTCCATCTTCTTCTACAGTTAAAACTGCAAAACTTTTCGGATTCAGTTCTCTTCAGTGCGTTCTTTGATAGTTTGGCAGCTCTTTAAATCGCTATCAAGTTTGATAACCTAAAAAGCGTTTATAACCTGGGTTTTACAATAGAATGTAATCCTATTGGCTAAGAAATTACGGAACGATACATTTGAAATGATGTTGTTTTCCTCCATTTTTGGCAATTTATGACTTGACATTACAAATTAATATTCATGTTAGGCCATAAACATGTTTTCTGTTTCAAATACAATCTGAAACGTATAGCGGAGAAATACAGACCATATACGTCTGGTATCTCGTAAACTCATGATTTAACGTTCTTCAACAACGCATATGACCTTGAAAAGAGAGTTGGCGCTCGCCCTTTTTTAAATACAGAACTATGTTAATAAATTACAGGTGGAAGCGACAAAAATGTAGCAAATAGACGACACATCCGAATGTCACGGAATAATAATTTTTACAACAACCTTTGTCGCAATGTTGCTGTCTCTATAATTTCCGCCCTCAAGCAAGATAAAAACTTGAATATGATTCGTTTAAAAAGAGAGAGAAAGAATTTAAGAGGCGTTAAAAAAAGTTTAAAAAAATTAACATGTTCTTATTAAAAATTTAAAGTTCCTGCAAGGGAAGTTCGAAAGCCAATTCATTACGTAAGCAGTTCAAATTAAGTACAAATTTACCTTAAAAATAAGATGAGTTTTGAGACAGGTGTCCTTCAAAAGTAACTTGAACGAGAATTCAAAACGATATTGCAAGCTCGTTAGTGCTTATTTCTTTTCGTAAGTCTTTGTTTTGAGCGAAAAGAAGACAGGAAAACGTCCACTTAAATTTGTCTGATATATTTTTGGAGCGGTGCGACGGGGCTGGTCAAAGAGCTGCACGTGCATCAATAATTAAAAAGGGCAATATAGAGATCGTGCAAAGTTATCAACACATACAAAACATACCGTCGAATGACTATTCCAAAACTTGCAAAATGAGGATGTCTTAGAAAAACCAAAAACTCTTAAGTGTTAAAAAGAAGAGTCTTGGAAAAAGAAGACGATAGGCTGAAGACAATAAAGAAAGTCTGAATATTCGTCGGGAGGGGGCTTCTATCCTCTGCTTACTAACTCAGTTTGTGATTAGAAAATTCTGAGTTAACATATCGCGTGGTTTGAGCCACATTTTTTCCTAAAAAGAAGCTAAAACTTGTGATACAGTTCGTTCACATTTTTTGTTAATGAAGCAAACTGAGAATAGGGTATAATTGCGACCTAGTTCTGTAATTTTTGTGCAATTTTCGCTTTTAAAGAATGCGAAAACACGATAAATAGTTTATGACAAAAGAGAAACGGCTCCAAGTAAAATCCCCTCTAGCAAAGCCGCCATATGGGGTCTAAAAATGAATCTATAACTTAACATGATGCCTTTCAATGCAAACAAAGGAAATTACATATTAATTATTCACTTCAGCCCATTTCAGAACGTTTAAGTTGAGTTTTAATGTTTTACTTTCAAATATCGCAAAACATATACTGGTGTTTATGCACTTCCGTTATATATGAGATTCCAACAACAAGGAATTTTATTTACAGCCAAGGATATACCCCTTCCTTTTTTTCATTATAAAGCAACAATGGTCCTTTTAGGGTTTATTAACATAATAATAGACAAGGTGTATTACCGGTCAAGGTGTATTATCATTTGCAAAACCACAAAAAATAATGTTAACTTAAAACAACCATTAACTACACCAGAGGTGGAGGCTACGGAGGATGCCACAATATGAGTTGTTTAAACTTTTTATAGCCTCAGGTGGTATGGCACGAAAGCTTCCAAATGTCAAAAAGGAGAAAGAAGAAATAGCATAATTTGAAACAAATGTTGGAAAAGTACAGTTTAACTAAGTAAACTCCTTAAACTAAACGTGACTTTATGCTGGGAATTCTACCTTTAACTGAAGTTTATTAACGTCAGTTATATTCGTTAAACATTAATCGTAAAAATCCAGGTGCGGCTTGAGTCTGGTTGTCTCACAAAAAGCGAAAGAGAATATGACAACAATAATATATAGATTTAGCCAAGCCTAAAAGCGGAGCCCCCCTTTTTGTTTTGTTTGGTCGTTTTTTTGCTAGCAGTTATTAATTTGTGAAAATACTCTCATTCAAGTCGTTAAATTAAAAAAAAAACAAAAGAAAAAATCCTACCCTTGCTGAGAGTCGAACCCGGGTCATCAGCGTATGAAGCCGAATATTAGTCCACTTGGCCATCAGCGCTTGCTATAATTTGTCAAGTTAATTTTAATATTTATTTCTTACTTCGTGACGAGCTGCCTATCAGCACGAAAATGCTGGTGTTTTTCCTGGCAAAATGTGTTCGGAACGCCGTAAAAACCATGGTTGTGGACAGAAAAAACCAAAAAGCACTAGCTCTGCTATATTTGGCGTCGAAACCGCTTGCGAAAAGCTGCGAACTCAAGCAGTGTGCCGACCGAGTCCGAACAGAACCGACAAGGCAAATTTGAACTTTTCGCCTGAACTTTATTGCCTAATTTTTTTCGCCTAAATTAAACTTTCCCCTCTCACCAAAAAGACAACTGAGTATTCTTTTGAACTTTTTTTTCCATTAACAAATTTGTTTTTGACTTTTGTTGTCTTTGCTTGTTTTGCTACAACGCGGGTCAACATGCGATTTCGCGCCAAAAACACACGGGATTCAACACAGGGTTATATCCAGTGTAACCCTGTGGTAACCCTGTGGTGCGGACGGACGGACGGACGTAGGTGCGTACGTACGTACGGACGGTCACGTGACTATTACGTCACTACCAAAATTTCTTGGCTTGATAGGTTACCAAATTTCCTTAGCAATGGAGCTCCGCTGACGCGCTAGCGCGCTGGCTCCGCTATAAAATTTATTCGAGAATTCATTTTTGGTGACAAAATTACTTTCTTAATGCGGTGTTTCTATTTTTACTTTTATGTTATGTCAACTTTGAGTCTTAACATTTTCACTGTCAATAGATATTTGAAGAGAGATCAACGTATCATGCGGCCTCATGCGACTCCTCCGTGAGCATGCGTACTGCTCGAGCCGGGCTTATTGCTATCTTTTCCCAATACATTTACGAAATACATGAGAAGTAGATATAGTCTAAATTCTCGTGTGACATAGATTGATAACAGCATGGAAGTGCATGCGATGGATGGAATTCACATCTCGAAAGTGTTTTCTTTTTCTCTACGTGATTAATTATACGGCACACGACAAGGAGAATTTTCTTTGACAAGTTCACAAAGTCAAATGTAAACAAATGGATAATGAGAAGTTTTAACGTGGCTTGTTCGTTTTTAAAGACCAATATATTTAAGTACGATTGCTCCTGAAAAAAAAAGTCAGAAATGGCACGGTTTGCAAAAATACTAACCACAAATGACCAACGCAACAACAAAACAAAATCTTCTTACATGACAGCCTACATTCTTTGAAAAAAGGTAAGGAGAACAAAATAATTTTTGCAAATTTCAAAGAGAAATTTATGTTCTGAAAGTTAAAGATAGATTCTGACTACACTAGCATCAGCATTCACAGTGAAATAGGTTATTGAGGAATATGCAGTCAGTTATCTGAAGATACACGCGCTAATAGTTATTCGTTCGATATAATACATGCAGAGTTGCTTCTTACAGTCGAAAATTTTGAATGATGTACTCTGAAGTACCTCGCCAGGTACGAAAAACCACTAAACAAACCACTCCTTATTTGTGGACCAAAAAATGTGGAAACGTATTCTCCATCTAATGCACTGGCACTATACCTCGAGGAAGCGGTACTCCCAAAACACCCTTCCAAAAATAAAACGAGAAAGAAAAGGGGAGCTGTACAGAAGAAGACTGGCTGACGTAGAATGACGAAATATCTCCCGTCAAAAGCTTTAATAGTCCCGAAAGTCACATGACAAAACCGGAGCCTCTCCATCGTGCCGTCAGAATATTAATTTCTGACTAATTCGTTCCCAGGTCACTCAACCGTCAGAAATTGCATTTTTTATGATCACGGTCAAAATAAGCACTTATAAGTCACTGCAAAGGTAGATGGGTTCTTTACCAAAGCTTTTTGTAACGCCTTTGTTTGTAACGTTTTTATAGCTATTGAAGAGTAATCGGAGGGTGCACGCGCACAGTGTACATTGTACGTGTACAGGACACGCGTACAGTGTACCTGTGTGGATGGGCACCTCCGTCGGTTATTGTTGTCTGAAATGTGTTTCTATTCGTTTTTCTTTTTGTCAACCTTGAACTTGGTATTAAAAAGCCTCAAAGACTACTCCTTCTTTCTTCAAATATAGCAGACTGAAAGTCAGGAAATTTTTTGCCAATGATACTCATTTTTAAAAGAATAACTGGGATATTAGTGTCCAGGCCCCAGTTGTTCAAAAGTTGGATAACGCTACCCACCGGATAAATCTTAGCCTGCGAGCAGGCTCACTTAGTGTGTTATTCGCGCGAGTATCTTGGCGGTGGAAGTCGAGCCGGCGAGAAGAATGGGCCGAGGAAAAGTGAGCCTGCACGAAAGCCATTGAATTTTGAATTCTCCACGTTCGTCCACGAACGCAGCATTCTGATTGGATTGAAATGACAGGCGATGACAGAATTTATTATTGTGACAAATGGTCTTATTGTTTGTGGCCTTTCTCAGATTTTTAGACTGCTCGCAGTCTATCGCCGGGTTTTTCAATCGATTCCGTCTAGAAATGGCGCGTGACGTACTGTTAACAACCTTTATGATTAGAGGATAAGGGGTTCACATCTTTTCTTAAAACTTAGCTTGAGGAAAACAGTTGAAAAGTTCCACGAAAAGCTCGCGAGTAATTTTAACCCTTGGACGTACAAGCAAAGTAACACCCCCACCGTGGTACAAGGAGGGGTTGATGGATGGGTTTTTGATAAGTTCCAATATTTCGAAAAGATTTTACCTTAAGTGGAAAGCCTGTGATGTGGTCTACAAGATGAGACAAAATTATAGGCTGTAGCGCTGCTGGAGGCCTGTGACGTCACGCAAGATGGCCGCCATCTTGGATTTTACCCAAACTAAAACGGCAAAAATTGACATTCATTCGGCCGGCAACATTTTGTGCTTTTGTCACCTGAAATAGGATGAGAACACGCATTTTTACTCAAAATTGGCTTGACCACGTGCTACTTAACCATAGTAACTGATTCTCATTAAACTTGTGTCATTTTTTTTTCTAAGGCATATACGTACAGGTACTGCAAACGGCAGATGCTGATGAAAACTCATCTTCGAAAAATTCAAGAAAATCCTTATGGGATCCCCCTCCCCCCTTGAACGTCCGAGGGCCAAAAGGAGAAGCAAGAAAATCTTGCCTTCACTGACTGATTTTTGCACTCACGCTGTTGAGCCTTTCTAAAGTTTTTTGAAACAGGATGTCTTGTTCACTCTGAGTGTTCATGTGTGTGGTATCTCATGGTTTGATCGTGTGACTGGGTGCGGCCGCAAGTTTATAAATAGCAACAACAATCAACTTTACGGGTAACAACAGGTCATAAAGAAAGCAGCCAAGAAAATTAAATTTAAAAAAACAATAACAAAACAGAGCTAACACTTTCTTTGAATTGCGTTTAACAGAATTTTTGTGAAATTCTTAGGTACTCGATATCAACGTTTTAGATAGAGCGGTTTAAAATACTCTTTTTTTTCATTCGTTAATCTTCAAAACCTACAATATTAAAGAAATCACTAAAATAACTAAAATCATCTAGAAGAGCTGGATAAAGCCGTGCAAGGAATTTAAGGGCGATTTAATTAGGTCGCCGCGAAGGATACGATTATTATTGAAAAGCACATATAGAAAGTTTAGATATCGACTTGCGAGACCGTTATCTGCAAATATACATTTATTGCCCGGTTGTACTTATTCACATAAGCTTCGTTCCTTGCTTATCCTTGCTTTTCGATCCTTGTGTATATGATCCTGTTTCGACCACATGGGTCACAATGCCGGGTAACCTAGCCAGTGTGCAGTATCTCTCTCTTGTTGTTTGAATTGGCTCCCGTTTATGTTACCGTTTTTCCTTTCGAAGCTCTTTTATTCTCAATTGTCAAATTTCATTCTGATATTGCAAAGACCTTAAAAAAACCATTACCACTGTAAAGTATACGTACTGTTCAATAGTTCTCTGTAGCCTGCGAGGAGTTGTCCTATTTTCCTCAGATCCTAAGCGAGAAAAGAAGTGTATATATTACGCTATTCAACGGTAAACGAACAAAGATTTTGTATTGGATTAGCGCGCCGGCGCTACTCTCAACTCACGGCTTCGCCGCATTCTGCTTGCTTGATTCTTCTCGAGTTCTTCTCGCGCTAAACAAATTAGGAGAAGGAAGAGAGTGCTCGATGTCTAAGTTCTCTTAGAATGGTCACTGTTCACACTCAAGCGTGACACACTGCCTCATAGAATAGGAATTCGCCAAGATCGCTATTTGAGCCAGCGTAAAATTCAAAACAAGCATACTTCTTAACTGGGCATTTTACGCAAAACTCATTATTTTAGAAAGTTCATAATCCAATAATTTGGCTTGAAAAAAATGACAAAAGGAAACTCTTATTTGAACTCCTTAACGATAGCCGCAATTTAGTTACATTTGTTTTTCTTTTTTTGTTGTTTTTTTTATTTAAACAGCGGGAAAATTCAAAATTCTGAAAATAACTTGATGTGAAAATATAGTTGCTATGACGACATCAAATTCGATGAACAATAGAATGTCGTACTAACTTATTTCCAGATAAATTTTAAGAAAAGTCACAAAGTTCAGTGGCTTTTGCTTGCATATTAAAACGTTATAAAGATGCAATTTCAGCGTGGGTACATTGTGCCGCCAACTACCGCCACCACCAGCCAGGTCTCAATGCATGGGCTTAAGTACGAAAAACAGTTTGTCAAGGTCCTTTGAATTGCTATGATGATTTTTCCTGGTGCGCTTGCACATAAAAGTTGAATAGCGTTTGCATTCATCCAAGCATTCATTTGGTGCAAGTTCTTGCTTTTGTAACCAACGTACACCGCATTACACTTGAGGTGACATTCAAATTTATGGACCACACACTGTACTAGATTCTTGTTTTAATTGCAGTTTTCTCGATGGCTTCCACTATAATCGCGAACAATGCTGTTTACCAAAGTCACCTTGCTCAGTTCCTGGCGCCTGGTGTTGGGAACCATAAAAACTGGCTGCCATGTTACCGCGCCTCTTTGCACGGCTGGAATGTCAATAACTTCCACAAAAGCTGTGACGGAAAAAATCACACGGTCACCATAGTTAAAGTTGGTGTTTACGTATTCGGCGGATACACGGACATACCTTGGGGAAAAGTTTTGCATTGAATATCACGTTGGTGAGATGTAAAGGCTCTGTAAATGCTCCACAAATAACACCCCCATCAAATTCTCCTACCTCACCCATAACAACCTCCTACGCCTACAAAACACCTCCCACGCACAAGACTTTACTTTGCCTCTGTTGTAGAAATCAGGTCAGCATAGTGCATGTATCCTTTCCTTAACCCAACCAGACCAAGGGTTGCGGATTATTTAAAATTTGTAAATGCAGCTGAACCTCTCCTTACACACACCTCTATAACACGGAGACCTGCGTAATGCCGACACTTAGTTCCATCCCTAAGCTTGGGTTGTTTATGATTAGTTTTTTTTAAATAATAAAACCACTAATAAAAGTGTTTCGATAAAAGTAAATTTAAAAAGGAGCAATTAAGATTTCGATCTCGTGAAATCTTTAATATTGATTTCAAATCAGTCACTTATCTCCACCTTCAATTCTTTTATTTCCATTGTAAAAGAAGATCAAATCAATGTTGGAATTTATATTACTAAACATTACAAAAACACGACACAACGTTATAGTTTAGAAAACATGTTTCGGATACTTCAGTATCCATCTTTAGTTCAAGGATGTTTACAAACTTGTATCTATATAATTTAGAAAGTTGATAACAAAGAATAGCTAATTATTAATTGCAGAAATAATAGCTGATTACCTTGAACTGACGATGGATACTGAAGTATCGGAAGCATGTTTTCTAAACTCAAACGGTGTGTCGCATTTTTGAAATGTTTAATGTCTGTTCTACGGTAATTTATATTATTGTTTATATTTTTATTGTTCTTTCAGAGTCCAGTGGTTTCTTTGCTTTCACTTTCAATTCGTTTATTTTTTCACTTCGCAACAAAGAAGGCCTTGAACCATTCATGAGCCTGGTGATAGACCCATCACTTGCAATTGTCAGGGTCTCAGGTTATGGTCCCACATTTGGTATGGGGCTCGACATCTACATTGATAATAATGCCAACAGTACCCAAGGGTCATACACAAACTTTGGCCACTCCTACTTTGTTCCAAGGGGAGTACAAAACCAGCGCACAATCCTGGCTGGGACTTACAACTTCACACCTGATGACTGGGAAGTGTTTTATCTTGCTTAGTAGCCCACTACAACGCCGCAGCAGTGATTGACTCACCTACGCATACTCCGCCCTTAGAACAGATTGACAAACTAAAACTGAACCTGATAAGCTCATTGTTATCAATATGATCCTTCTTTGTTGAGGTGGGATACAAATTATTTTTTCAACGATAGTTATTCCAGTGAGCACAAACTGATGGCATTAGAGTTGTAACATGTATACCAAGCGTGTCAGTTTAATTTTGTCAAACGCAAGTTTGTTAAGAATCGGTTGCTATGGTTACGAGATATGATATCATAAGTAGCAGGTGGTCAAGCCATTTCTGGGTAAAACTGTGTGATTTTCGCGTTTTTTAGGTGAAAAAGGCACAAATTGTTCACAAAAAGCAGCAAAGTGTTTTATTACGTAATAATTTACATGACTAGCATTAAAAATTTCCAGTTTCCGCCACTTTTTCACGATTTCTATTTCTTTTTAAAATCCGGCTAATATGGCCGCCATCTTGGATGACGTCACAGGCCCGCAGCAGCGCCCTCACCCGTAATATATACCTCATCTTGTAGACCACATGAAAGGCTTTCTACCAAAGGCCTACAGGGGAGGGTCCCATCAACCCCACCACCCTCCCCCCCCCCCCTTGTACCACGGTGGGGGAGTGACTTTGCTTGTACGTCCGAGGATTAAAGATAACGTTTACACAGGCGATGTTCGAGTTCAAACCTCTTTTGTACACCCCTGTAAATTGTTGGGTGAGATCTGCCGGTGGGACCCTTACCCTAAACCAGACTATGCTCGGCTGTATTTTGAAACCCTCTTCTAGACTAGACACCAAAATACCTAGCTTAACTCAAACTCGCTGAGGATCAATTCCTATTCCAGACCAAATCCGTCAAACCGCGGATCAGTTTCCTGATAAATGATACCTAGACGAAACTCTTAGCTTTCTATACCCTATAGCAGACCAGAGTAAACTGCTCAAAAACCATCCCTTCCACAGCGACACATACCCTTTAGCATACATGGGAGCACTCCCCACCCCCTTGCATGTAAACTACCTGTGATTTTTGATGTAACTCAGATATACGATGGGAACAGAGTGCATGAGATGTGCACAGAAGGCTTATTATTCTCCGAACGCATGCGACCTTGCTCCCACTTTTTCTTTTCTTTTTCTTCTTTTTTTTTAATGTGAATTTTGTAGCTTCAAAACACCCATATTCATGTGAGCTGCGGGCGATTTTAGCTGCGATTTTCAAGGATATTTGATTGCCAATTTGAAATGTTTTGCGACGGTTAGAAAAGAGTGCATGTGATGTTAAGCCTCCAACAAGATGGTTTAACATCATCCAACGATTTTGAACTGATACAACTCAATTGCGCGATGGTGAAAAAGGTAGCCAAACAAGGTTCAACATTGTTTTCACACATGAGAGCCTATGAAAAGTTGAGTCAACATTGCGAAAATTCTGAACCTGCTTGTTCCGTTCAATATAAATTCGTCAAAGTTCCTTTGGTGATCCCAAAAGGCAACGTTTTTGCGCACATTGAATACGCTCTGTTTCTGTTAGAATCGCAATCAAATCGCTTTGAGGTCTCACCGAAAATCGCTTTTAGTTTACAAAGGTGATCAGGACGGCCCGTTTTACATGATACTTTGCTTCATCATGCTGTTTTTTTTTCTCGTGGTTGTGATAGCAACTATGAAGTAGAAAAGTATTCCCCTCCACTTCACTTAGGCTAGACCTAGACATAAACCTTATTTAGCCTTAGTAAAAAAATCTGTTCAGCATATGGGAATCCGATTTATGAGATACACAAAGGATATTACACGGCGGTGCGAGGATATGAATTCATTTCGAGTGGTAAAAACAATATGTACATGTATTTTTTTTATTACGAGGATAAAATTCACATCTTCAAGACGCTGTGTAATTTTCTTTTTATTATATAGCAAGTGTGTTCTTGCACAATCAACAGTATCAGAGTGCGTAATGGCGTCACCGATACCCTCACTAGTGAGGGTATTTTCTTTTTAATACGCCACTCGAGTTCCGGATGTAGTTTCTATAAACTTTAAGTGTTCTACTTTCCACTAAAACACTCTTGTCTATATATAACAAACATATATAATAAACAATCTATATTCCTTATGCGCTGCCCAAGAGATTCAACAACTCTCACTTAATTTTTGAGATAGATTATTCCATAGAAAGGTCCTCCTACAACAGTACTAAGAGTACGTTTTAAATAGTCTGATAGATGTCTTATTTCATTTGTTATTATAATTAAGGCATATTATGCTACTTATGCCCGGGCCAAGCGAGAGTGAGAGATGACGTGATCAACTGAAGAAGAGATTCCCGGAAAATGGACGAGGAAATGAGTGACCAACGGAAAGAGAAAATTTGCACTTTCGTCGATCAAATAGAAATCAGGGGGCAGATTTAAAGTATTACAGAGCTTTGATACTGTAATATATAGTTTACAATAGGCTCGATTACCAACCGCTGTTCGGGAAAATGAGAAAGTCCTCGAACCAGAGAGAGCGGCGGAAATCGAGCCTATATAGGTGAGAGCGTGCAATAGTTGACAGTCAATGGCGAACGCCTTTGAACTCTCGTTTAGCGGTTTTTTTAATTGCTTATTGTAACAGAATTGTAGGGAAGACCTCCTCGATATAAACGCAATGCTCTATGAACTGAGCGTCGAGTCATTACGAGCTGGTCAATAGCAATGTTAAGCACCTTTGTGGATGTGGAGCAGTAGGCTATGGTATTGGTCACTCAGCTGAGCCAACGTCAGATCAAATCGCCTTTTTGAATGATTTTTTCCATTGAAGTACATACTAAATCCACACTGGTTGGAAATTTGACGGGAATTCTTGGGATGCCCCAGAGAATGGATGGAAAATTCGATCAAACACTGCACATCCCCTAGGGCGGAAGGCTGATAGGTGCATTATTTATCAAACATTTACTCTTATTACTATGAGGGAACCATTACTTACTCTTAGTTATAATTGCATGCATTTAAAGTGTTGATGTGGAGGTATTTACATGTACATGTCACAATGCACAAATAAATTTCCATTTAAAATGGATATAGCCGTGCGTACCGTTTTATTGTCGTGGAGTAAAGGAAACTCTGAGTAGTTACAAAATCGAGCATTGGGGCAAGGAGGGGGGGGGGGAGTAAGGAAACACAGGGTAATACGGGGTGGCAACCCGGAATCAACGGAATTCGTCGGGAGAAAAAAGGGAAAATAGGACAAATTGGCACAAAGTGGTCATAATGTCCAACAGAAGCATCACAAGGAGAAGGGCCGACTATCAATAGAAAAGGCGGGAACGAGATAACGGGAAGTGCTGAGTTGAAACATTCCTGCACAACCCCCCCCCCCCCTCCCTCCTCCTCGTTCTCCTGCACCTCCTCTTTCCCCTCCCCAAATTTGTAAAAGTCCCAAATTAGTGTTTCGGGATGCAGGATTCGATTTGGAATACTTCCATATAACGTCACTCTTTGTTCTCCTATGCATTCTAGAATGTAAGAAGATCAGGGGAAGCGTGACGTATCGAAAATAGGGGACGAAGCCGCAAGAAATGCCGTCTCCCCCTCGTTACTTTCGCAAGTTTGCTTTTTCCGGTAGACCATTCGTTTTGAATTTACTAAACGTCAGATTTTTTCCTAACCTTTTTTAGTTTCGCTTTCGGCTTTTATTTTGTGAGTTCTACACTTTAATGATTGGATGTTTTTTGTGTGTGTTTTGTTGTTGTTGTTGTTGTTGATGATGTCGTGTTGCTGTTGGTGTTGCATGCATCGTGGTAAAACCGATTTGCCACGATAAACTTATCAGGGTTAATTTCACAGAAGTCATTGCACAGGCGAGGCTAGCTCTGAAGCAAATTAAAGACAACTCAAACATTCAAGCCATCAGGGTACCTCTTCGTGGCAAAAGCGATTTTCCATGATAATTTCCTGGGGTACGTTTATTTTAATTTTTTTTTTTTGGCTTTTGTTTGGTTACTGAAGAACGGCAGTGTTCGTGAGTAGATCGTCAGGAAGTTATTCGCAGGTGACGTAGGGGCCTGTCAACCAATCAGAATGGGAATTAAAATGTTTCCTAGGAACATCAGGAACCCGTCCCTTGCGAAATCCTTTCACGCCTTCGT
This sequence comes from Siderastrea radians, assembly GCA_964017195.1. NCBI lineage: Eukaryota > Metazoa > Cnidaria > Anthozoa > Scleractinia > Rhizangiidae > Siderastrea > Siderastrea radians. Next base: position 21,922,787 of record OZ024898.1, read on the forward strand.
ATCCACAATTCGATATTGAAGGAGATTCTGGTTAGAAGTTTAATTAAGGTGCGAGAAAAATTAAAGATGCAAATAAAGCATTTACATGTGTATTGCCAACGATGTCTAATAGAAAACTGGCATTATCATTTATTCAGCCACAGCAGGCGGCCCAAGCCCAAGATGAGAGAGGACGATTGAGTTTGCGAAACATGACCTTTGCTATTAGGCGTGTTGTGTTACAAGTTAGGCTCTCCATTTACTAGTCTCCTCCGCAGCCGTTCTTAGGGTCGTCACGCAAAGCTCCTCCCCACGACCCTAAACGGCTGCGTAGGAGACTATCGATTTACAAAAATACATGGGAAATTCACTTTGATTACTAAAATGCAAAAATAAAGTTATGAATGTGGAAATGACCTTCACTTAACTCGACATGGGGTCGTCTTTGTGTCTTGTGTGTAATTTGGGCGCAATTCGTGGGCATTTTAGGCGAGTTTTTGGTTTGGTGCTGTTCGCAGTGTTGTTTATCCACCCAAGACGAGCTAGCCCCACAGATCGCTCTCGTATCACAAAGCAATGCAGAGAATTGCCATAAAAACACCATATTCAAAAAGCTCCATAATTCCACATCCCATTTAGCCTTCACAGTGATCGCACGGCAATTCTGGTCTGAGAAAATTCGAAAAACGTTCAGCTATCGGCGATCTTCCCGTGCGCTCGACTTTTTACGTGGACACGGCCGGTAGACAGTCTTTTCACGTTGGCACGCACGTGAATGGTTGTTTTAATTGACCAATGAAAATGCAGCAGAATGCCATCTGAACTCGTGCGGCCTGTAGCGACCGTGTCCGCGTGAAAGTCGAGCGCACGGGAAGATCGCTGATAGCTGAATGCTTTTCGAATGTTTGGACGTTTGTCTGTGAAAGAAACCAAAAATGTAAGGCTACATAAAGATGTAAATACCGGATATGTATTATTCTTTGCAGAAAACAAGCTTAAGTTTATTAATTTATAGTTTTACATTAAATCAGTCCACCAAAAATAGCTCAAATCATTTCTCGAATACCTTCCCTTTTTTCAAAACGGTCTGGGGATACAGAGGCCTTTTTAATTTCGTCCGTATACCAAGGAATTTCCAAGAAAGACTTCCTTTCATTCGAACAATTACTGTGTTCGTTCTTCCAACATAAAAACAGGTGCAGATGTTGAATTAGCTCAACACCTTGCAACTGATCAACGAGATATTTCTATGATGGAGATGTATAAACATATATACGGGCAATGGGAATTAACGAAAATTAATGATCACCTAGAAAACCGTCTTGATGCTCTCACAAGTTCTCTTAACTAGTACCATAAGAAGTATATGTACACTTGTAAGAAGAATTTGCACCCTGATTTGGGCGAACAAATGGTTTAAAACCACCTGCAACTTTTCGTATCAAGAAAACCTTGGAAGTGTCAATAGAGTCTTAGAACAAATATTACTTTAGTCCTCGTACTTCTTTTTGTTGCTTTGTTGGGTTCCGTACATACTGGAAAAAAGTAAAGACTTGCTGTCATTAAAAATTAGAGCCATCGCTTTCAAAAAAGAACGACGAGTTTGGTGAAATAAGCTCATCAAAATACTTAAGAGCGGTTTGCTGTAAGAATCGACTAAAGGTATGCAAGATAGAAAAATCCGATTTTCTCAAAATCTGCCAGAATAAAGGCTTTGGTGAACTAGTTCTAAAAATATAAGTTTCAGGTCGTTTAAGTTTTTATTTATTTTTAGTGAATATTTTCGTATTTTGCCCTGCGCGGCAGTCAAAATCAACGCCAAAATCGTGACTTTTCCGGAAGCTCCTGTTCAAATATTCAAAGCGTCCTAAATAAGATTAACCCGGGGAGTTAAAAGATCTTATATTCTATGTTTATTAGCAGTGTCAAAGCTTCATGAAAAGCGAACGTGAATTTTTAACGGAATTTTAAAATTTATACCCAACAACGGTCGTTAGCGACAACCCAATTTAGGCTAAATTCAAGGCTCAAAAAAGCACTCTGGTACATGGCTTTACACAAAGAGACTATACTCTAGGAAAGAACAATCACTTCAACTAAACATCGGCCGAAAAACATTTTGGGACAAATGAAACGGGGAATTTTGAGAGCGCTTTGAAAACAGGCTACTTGAGTGATATGAGCGACCCTTTGACCTTTCATGTCAACCGAAATCAACACACAGCAGCTCTTAAAATGTGACTTTCCTTCGCCAGAATACGAGTTTGCTTGTTTTTCTAGAATGTTTTCAAATAGAGAAAACTAGGATTTTGAATTTGGGGGCCTTTGTTCCCAATAATGAGCCATGTTGAGCAATTTAGAGAAGTATGTTATGAAATTGACCTACTCTGTTTATCACCGAATTATACATTCAAAGTCTGTTTACAACGTGAATGCGGAATCAATAACGAAGTAAAAAACCGATTCTTGAAATGTTTAGGAAATAACTCTTACCTAAGTGAGCTTTTCCTGGCTGGAAACTGCAACTTTCATTGCAAAACACATAGCAAGATCGCCGAGCCGTGTTGCACGTTAGTTGTCAAATGTTTCTACATTGAGGTTCCCTATGTTAACGATTAACCAGATTTAGGCCCGCATAGCGTGCAGTCGGAAACAACACTATGGTGACGAACGCTTGTGCTTGATAGGAAAAAAAAGTAGGGGAAAAAGGAAAAAGAGAGCTTTAATTACATATATACTTATTATTATATACTTTTTTTTTTACGTTCAAACCGGTGACACGTACCACTAAGCAAGTTCTCCCAATGTTGGTGGCCTTTAGGGTTTAACAGAGCCTTATAGTGCTAGCCCGCTTGCTGACGTCTCCTATTTCCTTTGCTTCACAAATGTCTTGTTCGATGATACAGCAGCCACACCCGTAGACAAGCCTATTCATGCTGTCTTCCCTATGGATGTTGCACAGGTTCGAGTCAGTCATATGCGATGAGGTTGTGAAAAATCAGGAGCCCATGAAAAATTTAATTTTATACTTAAGAAAGTACTTCATCCAGTACAATCTGGCAGGTATCACAGAGATTTTTCTCACTTAATATCTCCCGTTTGGGCAGCGGTTCCTCTGCCTGTCCCTGGAAAAATGCTGAACACTTCGCAAATCATCAGGACAATGATTCTCAACAAGCTAGCATGCTTTACCGGTAGGAATTTTACTGAATGCAATAAAATCTGTTTTTAAACAGATTTTACTGCATTCAGCACAGTAACCATATGTTAAGACCCTTGCCCACCTGCATTGCCAGAGCGAAAAATAAAAACAAAAACAGAAGCAACAACTGCCCGTGTCGCCGACATCACAAGAGATCTCTGCTGTATAACTCAAGGGATCAAGAATTCCACAATCGACACCGCTATCCTACGACGTGAGTACGCTGGGTGCTATCAACTGCTGTGTAGCATCATGTACTCTAAAGAAGACCAATACCTGGACGGGTGTTTGCAGAGTGGATTTCGGTTACCCAGAAAGAGAAAAAGGGGCTTGTGACATAGAGGTAGACACTATCGAAACCCTAGCCTGTGTAGCAAGCGTTTCTGTGAGCCTAGGGTTTTTCGTACGTTCGAAGCATTTTTCCCTTTTTGGCCGCGCAAAAATTGGGCCCGCCACAAAAGAAGTGGGAGAAGGGGCCGGGAAAAGGGAGGAAAAAAACGTTTGTCCGCAAACCCCACGATTTTGAAGAACCCGTACGCCAAAGAACGTCAATCAAATCAGTTAAGTTAATTTGAGCGTGACCGCATCAACGCAACTAACTGTTTCTCTCCAGCTGGAAAATTTCCATGGCCAGGTTTGACTCTAGAAGGCGGCTGTTCGGTGGTTTCTAATCTCAGGGACTTTCGGGAAGCTTTCTCTTTCTACAAAGACTGTTGCTTGATGGAGGTTTGAGCAGCCGTTTAGACAAGTTGATACGCTGATTTGGCGGAGCATGGGAAACAGGAGACTCGATATACTTATTGCATTCCGAATAACTTCGAATAATGCCCTTAAGTTCCTAATTTTTCGAGCACAAAGATTGCAGACACGTTCCGAAAATAGCTATACAAGTTTTCAACAACTTCCACTGTAACCACTCTGAAGATATCAGCAAGAATTGCTCCTTAAGAATCCTTTCTTTCCGACGCTTTGAAAAGGTTCCCGAAGAAATAAAACCGATTTTCCTAGCAGAGATAAATTTCCAAATTTATTAACTTTGAAATTACAACGACAAATCCTGAAGCGCCCTCCTTTGAGTTTCCAACTTTCGAGGTTTCGACATCACATCTCCGAGTGCTTCTCATCTCTGCAGTTCGTGGGTTTGACTTACGTGGAGCATGTTTTGATTTTGACGAAAGTAATTTTGTAACATCCGGTGATCTGTTATTTGTTGCTTTATTGTCAAGCTGTCACGCTATGAATTCATCAAACCTCGAGTGCTAAAGGGACATTTTTCAAACTTGTGGCGTTTGCGGGCAAGCGTTTCCTTTTCTTGCCTCTCCCTCCCCCCCCCCCCCCCACTTCCCGCTCCTTCCTTTTTTGCGCACGCCTTAATTTGGCGCGGCCAAAACGCAAAATGCCTCAAAAAGGCGGAAAAGTCCTCGGAAGTGCTTGCTACGCAGGCTATTGGAACTCACGAACTTAGACACCTGAATAATTGTTTCGATTTACAAATAGCTTGCGACTGTCACTTGCAACTTCCTCAAGTAAATTCGACGGTGTAAACATGTTAATCAATTTTGAGTTTTCTTGTGACACGGTAACAGTTTGGAGAGAGAGCGTTTGACGTTGGCAAAGGAAAATACTGGCCTAATTTTTTTACTGAAACATTTGCCATGAAAAAGAGACTACTACTCAAAGTTGCGCAACAAACTGGGAACAGGCAAGAACTTGACATATATTCGAGTTGCTGAGAAAGCAGATAGGTCGAGGTTGTTCTCCAGGTACTAGTTCCTCACTGCACGATGGATGAGTTGTTCTCCTCGAGAATAATGTATAAGCTGCGTCACTCTGATAGGCGAATTGGCTTTTTACTTCGTGGTAAGCGTTTAAGTCATAGTGCTGCGCTAGAGAAGCAAAAGTTCTATACTCGATAGATTGTATTAGATCGGGCTTGTACAGTTATAGCACGCCATCGCTTACAACACTGACCTGAACTTGTGCGACTTGCATAAGAAAGGCAGCGTGAAAACGCTAAGCATACCCATGCTTAGGAGTGTTTTTTTTTTAGTATTTTGGCTTGGGCAGATGTATTTCTCGCATGGCGCAGGGTGCAATACCTGTCTTCCTTTGCGGACATTAGACCTTCTAATTAAAGACTCTTAGCAAAGAAATAAAATGCGGCCTAGTCCATGGTTGAGTTATGTAACCAAGGGCAGGGGGAAGGGGATAAGAACAGTAGAACAGTAGTATAAAATTATTATTATTATTATTATTATTACAATCTTATCGCTTATGACAAGTTGAACCTGTGCGACATGCATAGGAAAGGCAGCAAGAAAAGGCTGAGAACAGCCGTGTTAAAGACTGTTTGTGAGTATTATGGCGTGCGCACATATGTATCCCTTGCAAGGCACAAATCACAGCACCTTCTGCCGTAGCGGAACCAGTCGAGGGAAGTGGCTGCTGTTTTATCGAAAACTAGAGAAAGACATTCAGTCTGATTTGTGGGTCTTATGTGTTTTACTTACCAAAAGGTAAAATGTCTCACTAAGAATGGGAGTTTGAAGAGCCTTCTGAAGTGAATAATTGAACGAATTTTGTGTGTTTACTACGCTTCAGTCGCTTGTTCAACAAGACGCTAACCTTTTCTACTACAACGCTACATTTTAGCGTGCCCCATTTGGTCGAAATCGATCACGTGACGCGATACTGTCTCTCCTCAGTGGCACCTATCAACGCATATTGGCAATTTTCGCTCAAAAATTAGCGTTGGACGATAAAAACAATGGAGGGATTCTGTCTCAGACCCTAAGTGTGATAGGTTCCCTGGGAAATTTGATGTGCAAACTTCATATAAGCCCTCAAACTACGTTCTTGGACTAATATTTGTTGTGAACATCAAATTTCCTCCGGCAACCTATCAGCAACAGAAGAACTCTATTGCACGTGTCACCGGTTTGGATGTAAAAATATATATATAATAATAAGTATATATGTAATAAAAGCTCTCTTTTTCCTTTTTCCCCTTCTTTTTTCCTATGAAGAACAAGCGTTCCTCACCATAGTGTTGTTTCCGACTGCACGCTATGCGGGCCTAAATCTGGTTAATCGTTAACATAGGGAACCTCAATGTAGAAACATTTGACAACTCACGTGCAACACGGCTCGGCGATCTCGCTATGTGTTTTGCAATGAAAGTTGCAGTTTCTAGCCAGGAAAAGCTCACTTAGGTAAGAGTTATTTCCTAAGCATTTCATGAATCGGAATTTTACTTCGTTATTGATTCCACATTCACGTTGTAAACAGACTTTGAATGTATAATTCGGTGATAAATAGAGTAGGTCAATTTCATAACATACTTCTCTAAATTGCTCAACATGGCTCATTATTGGGAACAAAGGCCTCCAAATTCAAAATCCTAGTTTCCGCTATTTGAAAACATTCTAGAAAAACAAGCAAACTCGTATTCTGGCGAAGGAAAGTCACATTTTAAGAGCTGCTGTGTGTTGATTTCGGTTGACATGAAAGGTCAAAGGGTCGCTCATATCACTCAAGTAGCCTGTTTTCAAAGCGCTCTCAAAATTCCCCGTTTCATTTGTCCCAAAATGTTTTTCGGCCGATGTTTAGTTGAAGTGATTGTTCTTTCCTGGAGTATAGTCTTGTTGTGTAAAGCCATGTACCAGAGTGCTTTTTAGAGCCTTGAATTTAGCCTAAAGTGGGTTGTCGCTAACGACCGTTGTTGGGTATAAATTTTAAAATTCCGTTAAAAATTCACGTTCGCTTTTCATGAAACTTTGACACTGCTAATAAACAGAGGAAATAAGATCTTTTAACTCCCCGGGTTAATCTTATTTAAGACGGTTTAAATATTTGAACAGGAGTTTCCGGAAAAGTCCCGATTTTGGCTTTGATTTTGACTGCCGCGCAGGGCAAAATACGAAAATATTCACTAAAAAATAAATAAAAATCTAAACGACCCGAAACTTATATGTTTAGAACTAGTTCACCAAAGCCTTTATTCTGGCAGATTTTGAGAAAATCGGATTTTTCTATCTTGCATACCCTTACTCGGTTCTTACAGCAAACCGCTCTTAAAGCAGCTGGCAATTTTAAACTGCAACTTACTCAAAACGTATTTCCATTGGCTAAAAATGATAGCTTTAAAGTTTTAATAAGCTGTAGGTCCCGTCGTGACTGGTGGTTCGGGTAACAAGTTTCCCCAGACAAAATGCAAGCAAACAATTTGCATTCTTTCAATGCAACTGTGATCGAAGGAGAACATGGGTCCTTTTCTTCGACTTTGTATTTTCTCAACGCTGTTGAAATATGCCTCAGCTTGTGAAAATGGTAAGCTTAACTTTGTTTTCTAATAACATCTTGTGTTTCGTTTGTTTTTCTTTTGTCTTTTCCTCTCTTGTTTTACTCCTACCTTATTACGGGACAATGGTTTTACCAAGTAACAGTATTTGCGTTTTCCGCGACATTACTCGATAATTTGGTGACCTAACAGACCCATATAAGAAAATGAAAGTTCAACTGGTTTCACTCAAAATATGCAAAAAATAAGAGTTTTCAAATTTCAAACTTTTCAAAAAAAATTATATAAACGTAACATACGATGTGAGTCGTTGTCATGAAAAAAAAAAATCCTTACAAGATAAATAAGAAGGAATGATTTCTTCGTTAACAATACCGTATATGTTACCGATAAAAGTTCTTTCACGTGAATTAACAATACCACCTTGCAACTGAGTAAATTTGTCTTAGTTTTGAATTTAACCTGGTAATGTTGACCCAACATCGCCATCAATGATAGCTTATTATTGCTCAATTTTCGCTCTTGAAGTACAGTATTTACATGATTATTAGCTGTTATCATAAGAGGTTAAAATTACTAGGCAATTCATTACAATGTTCGTATGTTTAAAGATGTTTTGTCCTACAGCTAGTTAGGCTTAAGGAGCCCTCAACAAAAGCAAAATAACTAATTACGGTGAACCAAATATCGATGATGATGTTTTTCTGTTGTTTTCAAGTTTTTGTTGATAGTTTCATGCTATCAACGCCTTCACTTCATTGCTTACAAAAGTTAACCGCTTGCTTGAAACAAAAAAATATCAACCCCAAATTAAAAGTGACCATTTATCTCTGAGAGAGACTGTTAACAGGTGTGCAAATTTTAAACTTAGGTAGTTTTTTGTTTCGTCACCTTAGCAACAAAGATTAAGTTTAAGTGGAGGCAGTTTTTCTTCACCCAAAAATCACAAAGTTTCGTTTAATCATCGGCTCAATCTATTGATTTGACCTTCCAGAAGTTTCAAAACTCACTTTGTTGTCTAAGTGAAACTAGCACGTCTTATCATTAGGTTGTTTTCAACTTTAAACATGCCGACTGTTATCTGCAGTAAGGCCCGTAAATGCAAATTAAATATCATTGAAGTTGTTAAAAGTTGCCTGGCTGGACGTCCAAATGTTTCTTTTTGTTCTTTTTTTAAATTATTTCTTACAGTTATTTTCAATTATATCGAGCGCTATGAAGTTGATAATCCCGCCGCCTTTACTACAAAAAAGGAATAAATAAAGACGAAAACATAATTCGACAGTTGTTTAAATCTACGTCACCTTGACATCGTAGGAGTTTCGTCTAAATTTACTAGCAGGGGCAGCTGCAAGCCATTACGTAAAAGAAAATAGATATGGTGAAATAGCAGACTGAAATTTAAGACGAAGACCAAGACTAAGTTTTAGGCGACTTTAATGATACGTTTTACCAATTTCTTTTACCATATTTATAGCAGTAGTGTCTAAACACTGTTGTTTTTATGTGTACTCAATACACAGGAGAATAACGTTGCCGTAAAAACATCCCCACTAGACTAAATTACTTATATCTTCTCTGGAAAAGCATTTAAGCTGTGTTAAAAACATGTTCTGGAACCTAATAACGCGAATTGAACGACGAAAGAAGACTCCTCTTGCGATGCCACTCATCGGGTATAAAAAAATCTTTAAACTTGACATCCCTCAGAGGAGCTTAAGAAATTTTAAAACATTTCTTTAATAACGAATAGCATTATCATTCTTTACGTTACCGCTAGATCATTAGCTGTCCTGCAAGACATGTAAAATATTAAGTCTTTTTTTTTGGCAAAATACATGCTAGCGTATTTTGTACGTTACGTCTTGTAGCCTCAAAAGAGGGATTTCCCAACAAAAGGGACTGCACAGTTTTCCCTAAGGAAAAGCGTAAAAGGAAAAGTTGGCCATTAGAATCGAAAACTATAGGGGCCTTCGAATTGCTCTCGAATTTTCAAACATTTCCAGCCATTTGCTGTCCTCTTGAAGAATGGGGAAAGTAAAGAAAAGAAAATCGCATTAAGCGTAGAAAGTCTGTTTTGGTCTATTATCATGCTGAAGTTTGGAGGCACGCGGGATCGATTAACGCTAATTTTCTCTCCCACGGTCAGACTGCAGAGTTCTTACCCATGGACAAAACAATCCTTGGTTTTTGTCAAGTAGTACGCTAGTATTTCGGTCATATTTATAAACGCAGAAAAACCGGACCATCTTTTAAAGTTGTTATTCTACAACTTATTTTGATTTTTTTTTTCAGTAAGCACGATCTTTTAATCTCCCATCGGATTAACCGTTTTTTTCCGTAACAAATAGTAGACGGATGATAGCGGATGCAAATAATAACGCTAACACCGCTTTTAGTTTTTACAACTTCCGTGCTTTTCTGAACTCCTGTTGGCAGCTTTACGTTTCCCGGCTAAAACTTTATTTTTCATTCAAAGTTAGGAGCCAGTTCGACTTCTGCATGCTAATTTACCCAATTTTCCCCCCCAAATTTAAATTAAAACAATTCATGTCTTAAGACTTATATTAAGAGGCAGGTAAATGTCTCTATCAAGTAATTGTTTGTTTAGTTCCACGTAGCAACAGTGAATGTGACAAGTTGTTAAGGTCAGCCAAGTTCTTTCAACGCAAAATGTCATGTTTTCCCTTTTTTCTTTCTTTTTTTTTCACAGTGATTTGAAATTTAGGCTCAAAACTAACAGTAAAGTTCTTCAGAGACTGAAGTAGTGCGGTTTTCGGCTAAAAACGCAGACCTTCAACACTGCGTTTTTAAAGTAAAATGTAAATTAAACAACGACATGTTTAAATACCAGCAGGTTATCGCTTCCACAAAAGTTTCTTATCACCATTTTTAAGCAAGAGAGAGGACGAAAACTCAGTAAATAAACAAATATTAAATACATTTTTTTTTTATTTTTAGCCTTGCTTGCCGGGTGTATCATTTTAAAACGGGACAAGAAAAAAGAAAATGGGAATTTAAAAACATCGAACGTTGTCCCACTTTTTAATTCAGACTATGGGAGCTTTTAGTTCTCTAATTAGTACAACGACAGCGGCACTGCTATTGCTTTGTATAAAAGAATGTTTAAATAGTGCAGAACTTGAGAACTTCGACGAGTTACTTTGTAAAGATCACCACGACACAACAAATATTGAGGGGGTAATTTTCTATGTAGAAAAAATCTCAATATTTTCAATTCTGTCTGAAAAAAAAACACAAATTTTCTTGACAAAGATAAAAAGTGAGATCGTCTTTTTATTAAAACAGTTTGGACGACGGTTTCTGAGAGCCGGTCGTGGCATTTTTTTCTGACGTTTCCAGGAACAGTCGACAGTGTAGGAAGCGAGCTGGAATTAATTAACTTAAGAGGCAGCCGCTTTTGTAGGTGAAGTAAAAATTGACAAAAGTGATGTGAAAAGAAAACGCAAAAAATTCAGCGAACTCCTCTCGAGATTTGTCATGAGTATACCATTGAGCACGCCGAAAAACTCCGATTTACTTTGAAAATTAATGTTGTCGCTTTTTAACTGCTGAAAACGCTGAGAGACAATTTTTCGTAAAGTAAATGTTCTTCCTTACTGTAAGACTGGTTTCATAAAATTTTCGATTATTTCTTACTTTTTAGGTGAATGACGTCGACTGGCATTCCCATCTTCTTTCTTCTTCGCTGACAAACGTGTGGTGAACCACACCAAAAAAAACTATCAGTGTCCCTGATTTGGATGCCTGCGAACTGCGTTGTTACCAAGAAAACAACTGCGTTAGTGTTAATTTTAGCAGTCAGGTCACTGCAGGGGGGACGTACAGATGTGAATTGAACAATGCAATTCATCTAAGGCATGGTGAAGACTTTGTGGACAAAGTGGGTTACTTTTACCATGGAGCAGATGTCAGTAAAAAATTAAGACGATTTCCGCTCAACGTTCGAGCAGTAAGTGCAAAAATTAAGTTACCAAAAAAATACTTGCAGCACTGTCACACTTTGAGGACAGATAAAAAGAACTTATCGTTACTTTTGCTCCCAAGCTGACCCCGCGAGAGAAAATTGGATTTGAAGTTATCCATATTTCAATTAAAAAGACGCTTCAT
>OZ024898.1:21934598-21959598 GCA_964017195.1 Siderastrea radians
TCTTCTCCTTCTCCTCCTCGTCTGATGTATAGTTCTGAATGGCTTACTTTAAATTTTCGTTTTCTTTCTTAAGAGTGCTTGTGACAATTCCCCGCGGCATTGCGGGAACGGAGATACTTGCCAATCTGGATTTACAGACAAAGGTTATCGTTGCGTGTGCCCTCCTGGTTTTATGTTTGCACTCTGCAAGCAAGGTACGAGATAGAACATTCCAAAACTTTTTCATTTTCGCATATTCCCTGGTTTCTGAGAAGTTCAGTCAATTAAAAGTTAAAATTTACAGGTTATCGATTGTGTCCTCAATGAATATTTCCAGAATTGCTGTAGTTCTGAACAAAACATCTTTATCCTAAACCTCGACGCCATCTTGGCACTGAGCAATTTTGTAATTTCACATGTGAAATTATGAGTTAATGCTGAAATTTCGCGCCAAATTAAGGAGTAATTTGTCACCCATGGTATTATGCTCGAAACCGCCGGTTGGTAAGTTGGTCGCTCGTTTGGCTGGACGGTTATTCAGACAGTCGGCTGGTAGGTAATAAATTGGTTGGTTGTTGGTCTGTTGGTCGGTTGGTCGGTTGGTCGATCGGTCGGACGGCCTGTCGGTGAGCGGTTAGTGAGCGGAAATGATTACGATTGCACAAGTGAAATTTTTGTTTCGTTCTTTTCCCCTTTTGTGAAAAGAAAGTCGTTTTCCTTGCTAGGGATAACATCCTGTGTCTAGGCTAATATTTTTCTATAGCTCTGTTCTCATTCTTGCGAAATGAAAGCTCTTATAATTTCCTAATGTAGTCTCCGAGCTGTTTTTGGTTAGACTACGGACAGTCTCTCTTTCTGCTCAGAGAAAGGCGAGGAAAACAAACAAGCCAGTGAGCGCGAAATCGCTTTCTTTGTTGAAACGTGACGCGCCTGTCGAGCCGCTAGTGTGGTGAGTCGGCACTAGCGGCTCGACAGGCGCGTCACGTTTCAACGCCACAGGCAATTTTCGCGCTCGTTCGCTCGTTCCTTCGCAAAAGGCGTGCGCCCTCTTGTTCGTTGCCCTAGACCATCTCTGAGCGGAAAGAGAGACTGCTCTTTGTCTAGTTTGTGCTCAACAACTGTCCACCAAAAATTGTGCAGGAGAACCGTTGTGAGACAGGCTAGAAGCATGTATCTATCGTTCACATACCACAGACGATGTCAGATCTTAGACGTCAGTAACTGATTGTAGTTGTGTTTCTTGCAGATATCAACGAGTGTGACAGCAACCGGTGTTTGAACAATGGGACATGCGTTGATCGAGTCAATGGCTTTGACTGTAGCTGTCCACCAGGATGTTCTGGGAAACGCTGTGAGCTGGGTTAGAAGCAACACTTTGTCAACTTCATTCACTCAGTTAACAATTGTTGTATGAGCGTGCGTTGGATGTGCAAGGATAATGCAGGAGTCAATGTAAACCCCTATCCCACCCACCCCGAGGAATTGGGTGGAAATTTAAGAAGCTTGTTGTTGTGAAGTCAGCAGTTTTTTAAGGATTGGAGAGGTCAATGAGAGGTGTGTGCTTTCATTATTTTCAAGTTCAAATTTAAAAGTGTATGAATTTACAGTGAAAATCTAGACCATCTATCGTTTAAGTGCAACTACTCCTCATTCTGAAACCTAGTTATGCAATAGTGATGAGAGAACCAAGACCTCTTGGTGCCAAAATGGGAAATCCCAGATGTGGTGAGCATTGACAGCTTCAGTAGGCGAATGGCATCCAAGGGTCAGGGGAATTTGTCAATATTTAAATGAGATTTCTGACTTACCCCGCCCCTCCCCCCTGCAGTTTCCTGGGATGGGGAGGGTGGTGGCTTACATTTACTCCTGCATAAATAACCAACGAAACAAAGACTTGAGTACGAAGCGTTTCTTTGGTTTTTCCATGCGTTCGATTTTGTGTTTTGGCCACACAAAAATTGGGGCGAAGGCAAATAACTAGCAGGAGGGATGGAAGGGAATAAAATTTTTTCAACGCGCGAAAAGACCCAAAGGAACGCTTGCTACGAAAGCTACAATAGCTGTTAAAAACTGCATCCAATTTTATCATCGCTGCGGAAACCTTTGAACACCCTGGCACTAGCGTGGTGTACAATTTTCTTGTGAGCTAAAAATCAGGGTTATTTGCTAATTACCTGTTTGCGGTGAAACAACGAGAAAACTAAAAATCAATTAACCCATTGACTCCTGTGCTGCCCAAAACCGCCCGTAAGGAACGAATCTCCTTGTTCTGTTCGTGACGTCGTCATTTTGAGTGACAGCAGATGTTTTTGATAACCAATTGATGCACCAGGCACAAGCCTAACAAAAAGTACCTAAACTGAAGCAGTAGCTTAAAAAAGACCAGAGTTGCACACACACAAAAACGGAAAACGTTTCCTTGTGAAATTGACCCAAAACTTGGCCTTGACACTGGTTTACACTTCTACACCTCTTTCCTGAAAGTTTGTAAAGGTGAAATCTTTTCCAATCCAAGGAAAGACTACCATATGGTCTACAAACGCCAAGAAATCGAATTAAGAACGGAAAACAAAGGTACTGAGCTCCAAATTCCAAATTGTTAATTGTACTCATGCCCGAAATCAAATTTGCCAAACAACTTCGGAAATGGAAGAGAAGTTAAGTTTCCGTGCTGCAGATGAGTTACAGATGTCTGGACCGGCATTTGAGCAGCCAGGAGCCAAACAACAACGATGGCCTTAAAATGGCAGTTTGGGAATTTAATGATTCGCTTTATACCCTAAAGGAAGAAAAAAGCAAGGTTTGGTTATTGAAAACACGCGAACATTCACCTTCATTGGACAGTTAGGTCTTTCATTAATACTGCTTGCTTTCGCTCGCAAAAGTGGGTTAGATCTTGGAGACAATTTCTCCAGCCGTCAGAAAGCAATGAGATTGCAGAATTTGTACGGGTCCACGGCTGTGCAACACTAAGCCCTTGTCTCAGATACTGTGTCTATTTTGAGCCGGATCTGACGGTTATCAGATAACAAGGGTCTCCGTGGGTTCCTGCGGGTTCGACTGTGTCGTTTATCTTCTACGGCGCAACGAAATGTCAACTGCGCCTCGCACATTCTGCGAAATGAATCAGTGAAGTTGAGAATTGAAACCCGACAAATTGAAAGCAGAAATTCAAGTTGAAGCACAAATCCCCCGAACATTTAGCGAGATTGTTTTAAATAGACTTTACATTGTTACGAACATAGAAAGAGTAAAACGCCAGGAAAAAAGTACAGTACAAAACTCCTTTTCATGAAACAAAAAAAAAAACAACATCAACAACAACCAAACAAACATCAATCTTCCATTGGGCAGTTATTAAGCTATTTCAGCGCAAATTTGTCTCCAAAAAACTCTTTACCTGGCAGAAATATTTAGGTGAATCTTGTTTTAATTGCAGTTTTGTCGATGGCTTCCACTATAATCGCAGACAAGGCTATTTACCAAAGTCACCTTGCTCAGTTCCTGGCGCCTGCTGTTGGAAATGATTCAAAGTGGCTGCTGTGTCGCCGCGCCTCCAGTCACGGGTGGGATGTCAGTATTTTCCACAGCGAGTGTGATGGAAAGAGAAATACGGTCACAATAATCAAAGTTGTTGATTACGTGTTCGGCGGGTACACGGACATACCTTGGGGAAATATAATTACTCAGTTTTGTATTGAATGCCACTTGTGATATTCAAAGGCTCCACACAACGTCCTCCAGAGGTAACACCCCAGTTGAGTTTCCCTCCCACCACCCGACATGCCCGAAACAACTTTCTAACCCATCCAAAACACCTTCCATGCCCACGAGTTTACGTGTATTTGCACAGTTATCTTTTCGCTGACAAACTCGTTTACCTTGCCATTGTTGTAGCAACCAGTTTGACATAGAGCATGCATCTTTCCTTAACCCAACCAGACCAAGGGTTGCAGATTATTTAAAATGTAAATGAAAATGAACGTCTCCTTACCCCCACCTCTATAATACGGACACCTGCCAATGCTGACAGTCAGTTCTAAGCCTGAGCTGTTTATGATAAATGAAATATAAAACCACTAATTAAATTGTTTCAATTAAATTAAAAGTTAAAAAGGAGCGATAAAGATTTCGTGAAATCTTTAATATTAATCTCAAATGAGACCCTTATTTCCAACTGCTTTTATTTCCTTTGAAAAGAAATTCAACGGCAATGTTTGTATTGGAATCGACATGTTTGTTTTTATTTTTATTTTTATCAGTTTTATTATTTTGTTGTTCTTATTTATTGTTTTTTTTTAGAGTCCAGTGATGTGTTAGGGTGTATTTCCACTTCCAGTGTTTTCATATTCTCCCTTTACAACAAAGAAAGCCTTGGAGCATTTAAAAGCCTGGTGACAAGCCCAATGACCGCAATTTGCAGGTACTCGGACTTTGGTCCAACATGTGGTGGCGGGCATGACGTCTACATTGCTAATAATGCCAACAGTACCCAGAATTCATACACAGACTTTGACAATTCCTACTCTGTTTCAAGTGGAGTACAAGACCAGTACACAATCCTGGGTGGGACTTTCCGCTTCACACCCGATGATTGGGAAGTTTTTTACCTTGCATAAGTAATACCCAACTACAACATATTTATTCTAGAAAGGAATTCCAGTTAGCACAAATTGATGGAATTAGAGTTGTATGTTACTGCATATCATGCATTTCAGTTCATTTTTGTTAATAAACCTGATTAATACAGGTATTGATTACGTTGCCGTCAGTATCTTTTTATGCACTGAGATCCTCTTTCAACTTTACCAACCATTTTTAGTTTACATGTTTACAGACAATGTTCGAGGTCAAGTTACCTTCGTAAAATTACTGGTCATTTTCGGTATAAACTCAGTGATCGAAAAATCAATGTACCGAACCCTCGTTTTAGAAGCCTAACGACCGTTCACATGTGCACAGGCAATGTTTGACGTCACGTCAATTATACCGCCTTTGTAAAACTATTGGTGATTTTCGGTACAATTTTCTGGCGATTTGATTTCGCTTTTAATATACGGTATGCAAAGAGCGTATGTGATGTGAGCAAAAAATCTTTATAAGTTAAATACATTCCATGCGTTTTGCAGCGAATTTAAGTTCGGTTTCAAATTACACGTGTAAACTACAAGAGATACGGTCGGTATAGAAGAATTCAAGGTCCGTAAATTACATTTAATTAGTGGGACTTAGAATATTTCATTCTTGTTATTACAGGGAGAAATCGGTTTGACGGTCCGTACAGTTCGATGGACCGTGAACTTCAGATACGGTCCGTATAGAAGAGTTCACGGTCCGTAAATTGCATCTCATTAGTGGGTCTTAGATTATTTCACTCTTGTTATCAGAGGGAAATGATCATTTTGACGGACCGTACAGTTCGTACTGACCGTGAACAGACGATTTTACGGAGATCTGTTTGTTTTGCGACGGCTAAACAAGAGTGCATGTGATGGCCAAATGGAATTAACATCACCAAGCATTAGCTAACAATGGCTGTGGTCACATTATACAGTTAAATCGCGATTGAGCCTCCAAATCACGTTTGACGAGTAATCACGAGTTTGCGCGGAGAATCGCGATTTAATGTTTTCGATCACACTATAGAGTTAAATTGCAATTTGTCATTGTTTAAACCTGTCAAACATTTGGAAAACACGGATGGAGGACAACGGTCAGAGTTGTATTGCATTGTATGCAAGCAGCAGGATTGATTGTTGTTTGTACAAATGCAACAAAAAAATTATTTGCCGCGAAATTTTGTTCATGAAGATTTTACTATTTTTCCCTTTAATCCTTTACCTCCGATCAATCACCTTACAATTTACGTTTTTAATTTATTTTCGTGCTTTTAGTCTTTTGGCACAATTTTTACACCCAGTTCGGTTTTCGATCAATGTACAGGTAGCACAAGCTCACTACGAGAGTATGAGAGGAGCGCTTATATTAACCTGTTCCTTTTTGCATATATTATGACCTCGGCAAGATATGAGTTTGTGTGAAAAATGCAACAAATACGCTTTATTGCCATAAATGCGAAATAATTCACAATAATAAATGGTTCACCTTATTTCTGTGTTATATTACTTGCTATTTAATGGTCTTTTGGTGTGTTTTGAAACGTTTTGAGCGAGAATAAGCGTCCTTGATTATTTCCACCTAACACTTGATAAGGGAAGCGAAAGGTAACACACTAAGCAGTCACGTGACCGATTCAAAATTATTGATTTGCTGTAAATCTCAAATTTTGGCACCTCTCTCCAAACTCTTCAAGGCACCAATAGCTTTGTATCATAACAACAAATACACGTCAAAAAAGTCCAACATTCGCGACCTTTCCCTTATCAAAATCGCAAAAATTCAATCTCTCCACCATATCGAACCATCCGTGTGGCGAACTGTTCGCGAATGCAAATTTCTGATCACTTTTCATTATTGGTAGACTTGCACAATAGGCACTCAGGACAAAAATATCCTGTGTATGGGAGGTGTGTTTGTCTAATTACGTGCGAAATTTGAAAGTCGCACGTGAAGAGCGGTCGAAACGGCCGATTACTTTTTACTGTTAAAAGTTAAAAAAAAAAAACTTCGCTGATAATACTGAAAAAAAAATTCAAAATTACTTACATGCTACACAGAGTGACATTTGGAATATCAACCTTCAATACTATGAGAGGGTGTCAAAAAGAGATCTCTTTTGATGTTTTTCGCGTTCAAGATAAAATTATGAAAGTAAATGTGTTTTTTGTTGTTGTTGTTTTTTGTTGAAAGCGAAAATTTGAACTTTCGTCGATCCATTAAAACCCAAGCACGGCGCAGATTAAAAGTATTACAGAGCTTTAATACGATGATATATGGGTGCCGGAGCGTGCAAGAGTTGACAAGCAATTGAGAATGTTTTTTGAATCCCGTTTTGTCTCGTTGTAGTTAACAGGGCTTTTTTTGTTGTTTATTGTAACAAAATTGTCGGTCAGATCTCCTCGATGGAAACGCAATGCTCTATAAACTGAGCGTTAAGCAATTGCGAGTTGGTCAATATATAGCAACGTTAAAGACCTACCGTATTTTCTCGATTAAACGCCGGACGCCGAATAAACGCCGGGTTCAAATAAACGCCGGGTCTACTGGGCCGAGTTTAAAATAAACGCCCCCGGCGTTTATTCGGGGTGCCGGCGTTTATTTGAGGTCCCGGCGTTTATTCGAGATGGGTATATTAGATCAGGAGTACGTGTCGTGACTGCATACTAGTCCTCTTTCTACCATTATATTTGAATTTATACACTAATATTTAAACCAAACTACCTTTGACAAAAGTAGTTCTATTAAAACAGATGAAACAAACGACGCATCAGGTATCGTATCAATCTCTTTTAAATTATGGTAACTTTTCTGTGGGCTTGTACATCAGGCAAGGATCATCTCTAGCGTCTCTCCAGCGTTTCTCCAGTAGTTTCTTGCAATTGAACCGTTCCATAATTTTGCCTTTCTCAGAACTGATGGAGATGGAACCTCGCCACCACCTTGTTCAAAATTTCTTTTACAGTACGTTTGCTGTCGAGCAGTTACCAATACACTTCCTCCGTGTTTTATGCACGCCGAGAAACGTAACGTTGAGAAGAGTTCAATCCCTGTTTCCGTCAGTGATGTTTTTTTTATCTCTTTTTTATAAATAACTTACCAGATTCACTTAGATGAAACAAGGTTGATGACATTGCTCCACATTTTTTTAACGTTTTTGCTGAAATTTGGTTCTTGGTTAAATCAACTTCCAAAACTGAAAAATGCATTTAATAAATAAACGCCGGGTTCGAATAAACGCCGGGTCTACGAGGCCGAGTTTAAAATAAACGCCCCCGGCGTTTAATCGAGAAAATACGGTATGTGGAAGTGGGGCAATAGACTTTTGAATTGGTCACTTTTAAACGGAGCCAAAATCAGATCAAATCCCCATTTTGAGTGATTTATTTTCCTTTTACAGTTGATCCACGTCACGCGTGAACGGAAACTCTAAAATTCAAAACAACGTCATGAGTCACGTTCTCCATATTTGGACATTCGCCTTGTGTTTCTTGAGATTCAGAGAGGGATTTCGAAAATCGAAAGGAGATTTCGAATGTGTCACAGATTTTTCGAAATGTTCCGACCTGGTTATGTTAATGCCTTAGGTTGGAAGAACAGGCCATGTACGCCTCTCCACAAGGAAACGAGAAGACGAATAATTGATCGTTATTTGACTGGAGAGTGACCGAAAGCGATCTCCACAGCAGCTCGCGCTACTCCTGGCGCTGTTTATCGTATCATTCGACATCATGAAACGTTCAGTACATGTGTGGCGTTCAGTCAAGGGGGACGAAGTTATCCTTCTAAACTTTCAGACGACGTTGCATGTAGAATCTATTGAATTGTTCAAACTAGCGAAACCTAGGATATATGGATGGGAAAATCGGGAAAGATTGTTGAGCAGTAGGTTATGCAATAGACGAAGCACAGGTCACAAAAGCGTAATATGAGAGTTTGTATGGAGCTGAAATTCGGCGATTGAAAATAATCGGCAGTTTTCCGTGGAGAATACCTAAAAATCAAAATAGAGTTTGAAAAACCTTACCTGTTGTGTGTTTGCTGTGTCTTTCCCGCTTTTCCGAACTGCTGGAGGCCGTTTCGGGCGATATTCTTTTTAACAGTCGAAGCGACGTCTTGTCACGTACTGGCTTTACTTTGACATGATATCGCGTCGACCGTTAAACAGAAAATCGCCCCAAACGGCCTCCAGAAGCTCGGAAAAGTGGCAAAAACACAGCAAACACACAACAGGTAATGGTCTTCAAACTCTATTTCGCTTTTTAGGTATGTTGCACGGAAAACTGACTATTTACATTTTGGATCGAATTTCAGCTCCATACAAACAAATCACATTACGCTTTGGGTTAACTGTGGACGAATCGTCGGCTTTGTCTTTAATCAACCTCGCAACTAGGAAAAACTGTCATCAGTAATTGCTTGACACGGCAGATGCATTTTGGCTTTCGTCCACTTCCTTCGGAGCTACCGTTCTTACACAAGCGTTCAGCTCCAAGGTTTGTTCTCGTTCGGTTGAAACAGGAATCACGCGTCAGCAAAATAATTGACATAATTTCACCTCCTTCTAGTCGTCTAAAAAGTTTTTGAACCACTGACAAGAAGCGAACCCAGAAAATAACGCGGTCTCTCGATAAAACAAAGATTTGTCCCGTCACAACCCCTTGCTTCTACAAAGATAGAAGCCATTTTCGGAAATTTCAATGAGCTCTTCAATATTTCCCTTGTGATCTCCGTTACGTCACTGAAAGTAGCTTGTTTATTTGAAGACTCGGATCACGTGTTGAGGTTTCCGTTCACGCGTGACCTGGATCAACTGTAAGTACATGCTGGATCCATACTGGTTGGAAATTTGACAGGCGCTCCGATCCTGAATAATGCCCAAAAGTATGGATGAAAACATGGAACAAATGCTACACATCCCCTAGGTCGGGACGTTATTAGGTGCATTATTTATCAAATATTTATCTGTGTTGCTATAAGGTACCAATTACTTACCCTTACATAATTTAAACTGTTAATGTAGAGGTAAAATACCGATTAAAATTGATAACTTGTTTAACGTTTAATTGTCGTGGAATAAAGGAAACTCTGAGTAGTCCTAAACCCGAGCATTGGGGCAAAGGAGGGGGGGGGGGTGGGAGAAGGGGGACACAGGGTAAATGCGGGGCAGCAACCCGGAATCAACGGAATTTGCCGGGAGAGAAACGGGAAAAATAGGATAAATTGGCACAATGTCAGCATGTTTTGCAACAGAAGCATCACAAAGAGAAGGGACGCCTATCAATAGAAAGGCAGGAACGAGATAACAGGAATTGCTGAGTTCAAACATCCCTGCATCCCCCCTCCTTCTTTTCCGGCTCCTCCTCTTTCGCCTCCCGAAATTTGTAAGAGTCCCAAATTAGTGTTTTTCGGGATGCAGGATTCGATTTGGAATACTTCCATATAACGTCAAGACTGTAAGCAGCCTCTTTGTTCTCCTATGCATTCTATAACGTAAGAAGATTAGGGGAAGGGTGACGTATGGAGAACAACAGACGAAACCGCGGGAAATGCCGGCTCCCCCTCGTTACTTTAGCAAGTTTGCTTTTTTCCGGTGCGTCATTGGTTTGGAGTTTACTTAAAGTCAGATTTTACCTTAACTTTTCTAGTTTCGCTAGAAACATCGGGTCTTACTTTTTTGAGTTCTACACTTTAAGGATTTGATTATTTCTTGTTGTTGTTGTTGTTGATGGCGTCACTACTTGCACAAATGTTAACCCTCGGGCGTACAAGGCGAGGGGTTGGGAGTTTGGATGCCAGCCCCCGTAAGGTTTTTGTTAAATTTTTCCAAGACAAATGATCGTCTACACCTGTCGTTTTCAGGAGCTGTGTGCATATCCCTTGGACACATTTTGACACAAGTTTGGTTAGAATCAGTTATTAAGATTACGAGATATGACGCCATAAGTAGCAGGTTGTCCAGCCATTTTCGTAGAAAAAATACCCTTTTTACCCTTTTTAGGTGAAAAAAGCACAAAATGCTGACCAAAAGCAGCAAAATGTTTAATTACGTCTTATTCTACATGACCAGTATCAAACCTTTTCAATTTTCTCCGTTTTTTGAAAATTACAAATTTTAAGCAATATCCAAGATGGCGGTAATCTTGGATGACGTCACAGGCCCCCACCAGCGCCGCAACCCAAGTATATCTCATCATGTTGAGTGCATCACAGCCTTTCTACCAAAGGTGGAATCTTTTCAAAATATTGTAACAAAGTGAAAACGCAAAGGGGGGGGGGGGGGGGGTGAGGGAGGTCCATCAACCCACTCCCATTTTACCACGGTAGAGGTGTGACTTTGTTTATTAATAAATTCAGAGATTCGCTTCTTTCGCGGTGTCGTTTCCAACACAATATCACAGTAGATTTATCGCAAAACCAACAACCAGGTTCCAGCATTTTTTGCTCAAGTGAGAATACCATATAGTAATTGTATTTAAAAACTGGCGGAAAACCAGGAACCACGAGTCAATTTCTGCGTGAATCCACAAACACAGAGTAGGGCAGCAATTATTCAAATTAAAATGTCGACTGTGAACTTGGAATAGCTCCATAACTGCTGGTTATATCATTTAATATTAGCTGAGCGGCATACGAAAGTGGAAAACATTTTCGTAAACCACAAAAGTCAATGCACAGGCTGGGGTAGCCCTGAAAACAAAAATGAATTATAAATCAATCATTCAATGAATTAATCAAAACCCTGTTTGGTGTTACACGCACCGTGGTAAAACCGGTTTGCCACAGTAAATTTATCAGGGTAATTTTACAGAAGTCACGGCACAGGCTAAGCTAGCTTTGAAGCAAAGACAACTCAACCATTCAAGCCGTCAGGGTACACTCTTCGTGGCAAAAGCGAGTTTCCATGACAATTTCGCGGGGTACTTTTATCGTAATTTTTTTGGGCTTTTGTTTGGTCACTGAAGAACGGTAGAGTTCGTATGTAGATCTTCATGAAGTTATTCTCAGGTGACGTAAGGGCCTGTTAACCAATCAGAATGGGAATCCAAATGTTACCTTGGGACATTAAGAACCAGTCCCTTGTGAAATCCTCTGACGCCTTCGTATCTACAATTCGATAGGGAGATTACGGTTATAAGTTTTATAAAGGTGCGAGAGAAGTTAAAGATGCAAGATAAAGCATCTACTCGTGTATTGCTAACGCTGTCTAATAGAAAACTGGCATTATCATTTATTCAGCCACAGGCCGCCCAATCGTCGAGTTTGCGAAACATGGCCTTTGCTATCACGCGTGTTGTGTTACGAGCGTCTCGATTTACTAGTCACCTACGCAGCCGTTCTTGGGGACGCCACGCAACGCTCCGCCACACATTCTTTGCAAAAAATAAGCTGTTTTTCATTTATAGTTTTACAATCAGTCAATCAACCAAAAATAGCTCAAAAGATTTCTCGAATACCTTCCCTTTTGATATCGAAACGGTCTGTGGATACAGATGCCATTTTCAATTTCGTCCGTATACCGAAGGAATTCCAAGAAAGACTACCTCTCATTTGAACAATTACTGTCTTCGTTCTTTCAACACGAAAACAGGTGCAGATGTTGAATTAGCTTAACACCTTACATCTGATCAACAAAATGTTTCTCTTTACAAGGCAGATACATAAATTACCATACAGGCAATGAGAATTAACGAAATGATCACCTAGAAAACCGTCTTGATGCTCACACAAGTTCTCTTAACTAGTACCATAAGAAGTATATGTACACTAGTAAGGAGAATTTGCACCCTGATTTGGGCAAACAAATAGTTTAAAATCACCTGCAACTTTTCGTATCAAGGAATCCTTGGAATTGTTAATAGAGCCTTAAAACAAATATTATTTTAGTCCTGGTCCTTTTTTTCTTTGTTCGTTTGTTGCGTATCTTACATGTTGGGAAAACAGACTTTCTGTTATTACAAGTTAGAGCCATCACTTTTAAAAAACAATAACGAGCGTGGTGAAATAAGCTCTTAAAAATTCTTAACAGCAGCTTGCAATTTGAAACGGGAACTTACTCAAAACGTAATTCCATTGGCTGAGCTAACAGCTATAAAGTTCTAATAAACTGCAGCCAAGTCGTGACTGGTGGTTCAGGTAATAAAATTCTCCAGACAACCGAACAATTTGCGTTCTTTCAATGCAACTGTGATCGAAGGAGAACATGGGTTCTTTTCTTCGATTCTGTATTTTCTCAACGTTGTTGACACATGCCTCAGCCTGTGAAAATGGTAAGCTTAGCTTTTGTCTTTTCTCATCTTTATTTCATTTTTTTTCTCCTACCTTATTATGGGACAATGGCTGTACCAAGTCACAGTATTTGCGTTTTCCGCGACATCACTCGAAAATTTGGTGGCCTAAAGACCAACATAAAAAGAAATGAAATTTTAACAGGTTTCATTCAAAATATTAAAAAAGTAAGAGTTTTGGAATTTTGAAGTCGTTGTCATAAAAAAAAAAATCCTATATGATAAATTTCTTCGTTAAACAGAAAAGCTAGTCACTTTAAGCTAGGGTTTGTCATATATGAATTAACAACATAATACCAATAGTGCCAATTCTTGTATTCATATGGGAATTAGCAATACCGACCTTACAGCCTGTTAATGTTAATCCATCATATCAATGAGCGTTTTTATTGCTCGTATTTTCACTCTCTACCGTAAGAACAGTATTTAGATGATTATTAGCTGTTATCATGAGGGAATAAAATTACTATATAATTCATTGCAGCATTGTAATTGTTTTGGGGATGCTATGTCCTGACAGCTAGGTAGCCTTAGGCCTAGGGATCCTTCAATATAAACAAAATAACTAATTACTGTGAAGTAAATATTGATGATGATTTTTTTTCTGCTGATTCAAATTTTTGTTCGTAATTTCATGGTTAACTCTTTAGCTTCATTTCTTACAAAAGTTAGTACAGTGGAACCCCGCTTTACGGACACCCGCTTAATACGGACACCCCGGTATTACGGACAGTTTCGTTGGTCCCGACGAAAACCTCATACATTTTCTCTTAAATTAACCCGCTTAATAAGGACACCCGTTAATACGGACAACGGACACTTTTCCGTGTCCCGAGTGACAAAATGTCATACATTGTCAACCCCGCTTTACGGACACTGTGTATCTGTGTACTGTTAATTTTCATTGTCACTATTATTTGCTAATTGGACCCTGGTCAAATGATGACAGAATTTGAAGAGTTAAAACAATTTTATTACAAAGAGAAGCTCAATAGCGTGACTTCCGGTGTTCGGCCCTTGTACGTGAGTCCTTTAATATGGTTTTCTGGCTGCTGTTCCTATTCAAAAGTTTTACTTCCTTTGCCTTTTGCTGTAGCCATCGCTTGTAGGCTTCTTCCTCTTTGATGTCCTTTGCTTGCCACTTGTATCAGCAACAGCCTCTGTTCGAACTGCTGGATTGTTATCGACGTCTATTAATTGTTCGAGTAAATCCACGTGTTTGTTTTGACCGTCAAATATATAGACACACGGTATTTCCATACCAAGACCTCCACCTCGATTTACTGCCTTTCCACACACTTCAACCAATCCTCGGTTGGTAGGCTTTGAAATAAAATGAGTGACTATTCCAGTGCGGTTTTTTGTGTTTGCGAGGTGATATGGAATGTGGCCAATAACTCGACTCTCTTTTAGCACCGCGACTGCGTTTTTATCCTCGGCGTTTTCTGGCTCTGGTTGCAAAGGTAAAATTTCACTGCATGTAGGAGTCCACCAGTCCTTGTAAACATGAAATCCTCTTATCCAGGAAGAAATTTTCAGCGTTCGGTGATCGTCCATACTTTCCAGTTCTCAAGAGAAACCGACTAGATCGAATTCCAAAGTGTGAGGTGTGAGGTGTAATTAGCCAGTTAATTAGACCTGAAAGTGCCTTTGTATTTCGTTTAAGTTGCGGCAGTTGTAAGTGACAGCTTGTCAGTGTTCACAAGTTACCGTGAACCTTGTAACGTGCCGCCACAGTCATTGCATCATGGCTTCACGTCCTTCAGCTAAGCGTAAAAGGAAAGATTTTAATGCTTCTGAAAAGGTTCAGATCATTGAGTACAAAAAGGAAAACCCAAATGCTAGTGTGAGAGCAATTGCTGAGAAGTTTGTTTGCGGCAAATCTCAAATTCAGTCTATTTTAGCGAAGGGCAATGAAATACTAGAGGATTACAGCGCAAACAAGAATGCACATTCTAAACGAGCCAGAGTATCGCCGATGAAAAATGTAGACGAGGCAACGTACGAGTGGTACCAAAAGGCAAGAACCAAGAACATTCCAGTTACCGGACCAATGCTGCAAGAAAAAGCCAAACGAGCGAGTGAAGAGCTTGGAGACTCAACATTCAAAGCGTCTAATGGATGGCTGGACAGATTCAAAAAAAAGGTACAACATTACAAGCAAAGTTATTAGTGGTGAGGCAGGGGGCGTCAGTGAAGAAACTGTATCATCTTGGAAAGAGCGTCTACCGAGTATTTTGAGCGGCTACTCCCCGGAGAACGTCTTAAACATGGACGAGACAGGGCAATTTTTTCGAGCACTTCCAAACAGATCTCTGACCGAGGTATCAAAGCAGTGTACTGGAGGGAAAAAGTCCAAAGAAAGAATCACGTGTGCATTTTTTGTTAATGCAGCGGGCCATTGCGAGAAACCAATTGTCATTGGCAAGTCAAAAAGTCCACGTTGCTTCAAAGCAATCAGAGATACGTCTCAACTACCCTGCTCATACTTTAGCCAGCCTAAAGCTTGGACGGACTTCAACATCTTAGATGACGTGCTGTCCAAGCTAAACCGGAAATTAGCAAGGGAGAACAGGAATGTTATTTTATTCCTGGACAATGCACCTTGCCATCCTCCAGATATGAAAGGCAAATACGATCATATCAAGATTGTATTTTTCCGCCAAATTGTACATCAAGACTCCAGCCTCTTGATCTTGGAATAATCCAAACATTTAAGCTCAAATACATGAAACTGATGCTGACACATGTCGTCAGCAAAATAGATGACTGTGACTCTGCCACCGAGGTGTGTAAATCTGTGGATTTACTACAAGCCATTAGGTGGATTGGCCAAGCCTGGGAAACAGTGTCAGAATCGACTATCAAGAAATGTTTTGTAAAGGCAGGTTTTCTTTCAGCAGACGAATCTCTCGTTTCATTCCCTGCGGAACACCTGGAGTTTGATCCTTTTGAGGAGCTAGAATCAGGTGAACTGGCGCAGGTGAATTCATTGTTGTGCGATGCGAGTTCCGGGTCTAGCTCAGATATACCGTCAGCAGTTGAAGCCT
Organism: Siderastrea radians; assembly: GCA_964017195.1. Classification (NCBI taxonomy): domain Eukaryota; kingdom Metazoa; phylum Cnidaria; class Anthozoa; order Scleractinia; family Rhizangiidae; genus Siderastrea; species Siderastrea radians. The sequence goes on from OZ024898.1 coordinate 21,950,533, forward strand.
TAGAAGCAACTTCTGCTCTGCCAACGTGTAAAGAGTTAAGCGCCATTTGGGAGGAGGAATTTTTCTCCGATCTATCGGCATCGTCTTCACAAGACCCGGGACAAGACAAAGACAGTGATGACGATCTCATTGAGGTCAATTCCCAGGCTAAGGAAGTGAAAGTCAAGTCTATGAGAGAAGCAATGTCCATGCTAGAGGACTTGACAGAATACCTCACCACTGAAAATTTAACCGAAACAGCAAATAGCCTTGCAAAAGTTTTGTCACATCTTCAGTCCGCTTGGTTGTATCGCAAGCTTAAAACTTCCGTGCAAAGCAAAGTTACTGACTTTTTAAAATAAGTTTGTTACGGTCAGAGTTCCAGTCAAGGAAACTTTATAGAAAACGTTCTGTTGCTGTTAAAATGCGTTTCATTTCTTGTTTATAGTTAAGTTGTGAAATTTTCGAATCATTACGTTGTTGAGGTTTTCGTAAAAACTATAAATTTTAGTTTGAGAGTTCAAAATTTGCAATCGTTTCAATTAGAGTACAATTAAACAATGTTTTGTTGCCGTAAAGACGTTTGCCTTCGTCTTTGTATCGATAAAACATGTATCCGTGACTTTTTTCTGAGACCCCGCTTAATACGGACACCCCGTTAATACGGACACCCCGTTAATACGGACATTTTGGCCCGTCCCCTTGGTGTCCGTATTAACGGGGTTCCACTGTAGCTTGCTTGAAACATAAAATTAGTACTAATTATCACCAAAGACTGATAATTTAACTTTGAGGGAGTCTGTTAACAGGTGTACAATAATGTTTAGAGGTATTATTTGTTTGGTCACCTTAGCAACAAAGAATAACTTAAAGAAGCAGCTTTTCTTTACCCCAAAATCCCAAAGTTTTGTTTAATCATCGACTCAACCCTTTAATTTGACCTTTCATAGGTTTCAATGCTCACTCTGTTGTCTATGTAAAACTAGCACGTCTTATCATTACTGTAGGTTGTTTAATTTTTACTTTAAATATGCCGACTGTCATCTCCAGTGAATATTGAATATATTGAATATTGAAACTGTTTAAAGTTGCCTAGCTGGACATCGCTTCCCTGCAAACGTTTTTCTTTCCTTATTTAAAATTATTTCTTACAGCTATTTTTTCAGTTCTTGAGCTTTATGAAATTGATAATCCCACCGACTTTACTACGAAAAAATCATCAATAGAAAGGAAAACATAATTCGACAGTTGTTTAAATCTACTTAACTTTGACATCACAGGAGCTTTCGTCTTAATTTACCGTTTCAGTGTCACAATGGCATGCGCAGCTGCAAGCCATTACGTCAAAGAAAATAAATATGGCGAAATGGCAGACTGAAATAGAAGGATCCTAAAAGGTTTTCACTAAGACGCCATTTTTTTCGACTTCAAGTTTTACCGTTCGCTTTACTATTTTTCAATATAATGTTTAAAAAAATGGTTGTTAAAACTAAAAGAAAAAAATGACATGTTCGGCAGCCTAATTACGCAAATTGAACAAAGAAAGGAGAATCCTCTTGCGATACCACTCATCGCATATGAAACAAAAACGTCTTTAAACTTGACATCCCTCGGACGAGCTTGAAATGTTTTTAAAACATTTTTTTAAATTCGAATTAACGAATAGTATGATCATTCTTTACGTAACCGTTAGATCATAAGCTGCCCTGAAAGTCGTGTAACATATTAAGACGGAATCCATTAGGAACTAATGAGTAATTTTAATTTCCAGTGGACAAAAACCTTGTACCAGAATAATTTAAAGCATACCACATTCTTTTTTACATTTTTTGAGAGCTATGGATATAATTTGGTATCTGTAATAACCCCAAAGACAATTTCTTATGGGAGTCCGAGAAAATAAATTTCAAATTTCACAAAATGAAACCTTACGCATAAAAATTACCTATTTTACCCGTGTTTACACAATTCCTGTGAAAGTGTTAAGAGTCTTAAAACATTTATTTTAGTCGAACTACTCTTTTTTTGTTTTTGTTATGCATCTCACAAACTGAAAAAAATGAGACTTTCTGTTTTATCAAAATTAGAGCCATCGCTTTTAAAAAACTATAACGAGTTTAGTGAAATAAGCTCTTAAAAATATTTAACAGCTGAGCTTGCAATCTGAGACGGGAACTTACTCAAACCGTATTTCCATTGGCTAAAAATGACAGCTATAAAGTTCTAATGAACCGCAGTCAAGTCGTGACTGGTGGCTCAGGTAATACGTTTCTCCAGACAACCTAACAATTTGCATTCATGCAACTGTGATGGAAGAAGAACATGGGTTCTTTTCTCCGATTTTGTATTTTCTCAACGCTGTTGAAATATGCATCAGCCTGCGCAGATGGTAAGCTTAACTTTCTTTCAGAAAACACCTTGCTTTTTGTTTGCTTTCAATCGTCTCTTTCCTTCTTTTTACCCCTTCCTTATTACTGGACAACGGGTTTACCAAGAGAAAACACCACATAACTGGTCCACACGTTCATGCAAAGTGACGAAAACCGTCTTGATGCTCCGACAAGTTCTCTTAACTAGCACCATAAGAAACATACTTACACGGCTTCAGACCTACCATATACTATACTGTTTCGGGAATGTGAAGGGTTTCAAATTCCCAATATTAACCTTAACGCACTCCTCAAGAGTTAATAATAACGAAAGTAATAATAAAGTACCTTCATGTAAAAACCGTACTTAATTCAAGAACAGAACACTCAGACCTCACTATATTTCAGATCAAAATGGGCAAGATCGTTAGCCTATTTCAGCTCAAAACAGCTGTAATAGCTATTGGGGAGTTTTTTCTCTGGTTAAGGGGGTTGATGGGGGTGGGGGGGGGGGATGGGGTAAGATTCCACGACCTACCAAGCGCCGTTTCATGTGCTACTACTCAGCTTTGGGGAACTTTTGGTGAGATGGACTATTCACAACTATGTGTGGTGTTTTATTTTAGACTTCATCGCTTTCCTGTTGATATTTGTACATATCTTAGTTCAGATTTAGACTCTCCTTGTAAAAATGTGCATTAGTATTTTGAAAAAAGCAAAATCCAATCTGAAAAACTATCTATCAGTCGATAAGCCACAGCAAATCGTTTACGGATAAATGTGAGCAAAAATCCATAAGATTTTGTGGCTTTTGCTTGGATATCAAATAAAAAATGCTTAACAGGGTAAGCGAGTGTGGAAGGCTTCTTTACAGACAGAACGGCTCAACAACGTCCAGTTTTTCAAATACAAGATCCTACATCCTGGAACTGAACCGAGTTAGATTCAAGCAAAAATACTCATAAACTAGAATTGAATTCAAGATTTACGAAAATAAGTTCTTTTTCACAAATAGCCATTTGTTAAGCAATGACTGAACGCAAGCTAAAATGATGTTTTAAATTCCATTAAACTACGGCCCCGATCGCACTTGCAGACAACTTTTGAATTATCCGCAACAATATTGGACAGAATTTGACGACGAAATTTGTCCGAGACAATTTGTCAATTTCTGCACTAACATTTACATTTGCAACATTTGCTAACCATTGACATTGGTTAGCGTTGCATTATTCAATTGTTAGAATTCATTAACCCGAAAAACTGGATAAAGCAAAACGCAAGAGTACCCCTGCCTTTTGCGAATTAAAGGCAGTAAAACTTAAGGGTTAATATTCTCGCCACTGAGGTCGTGGTCGTTGGCTTGTGGAGCGCAGAAAGCACTCATCTGTTTATTCCAGATCACTCCAAGGAAAAAAGGTGACCAGTACAGATCTGGTGAATTCCTCCCTCGATGAAATGCCCACTTAAGAACTTTCCAGTCAAGATTTCGAACAATACTGAAATATGCCTCATTAAATTAGAATTAACTCGCGTTACTCTCATGCGCACCATTATGAGATGGTAAATTTTGAAAATATGAAGAAATTAGCATGATCTTTAAAGTTCTAATTTAACTTTTTGAAGGACAATGGTCAATGGTCAATCAGAAGAGGATTGTTATCTGGAGTCATCCTTGTGCTGGAATGCAGTGAACAAGCGTGTTGTCCTGCTCGAGGGGAGGACTACGATTCCTTTAAAGTTTCGCATGTTTTAACGCCAAAAACTAATATCCTTGCGAAAAATGGAGGTCGCGCATGTCTTTGCAATGATTTTGTCGAAAATCGTGGCACCTGCAACGCGGACCAATCATACTTGTTTGTTTTGTCAAGATGTTCGTCCAACAAAATTTGGTCGCACTCACCTTTGCTAACTTTGTCACTTAACTAAAATTGTCCCAAGTGCGATCCAGGCCTTATCCGTGCCAGTTACAAGGCAGCTACCGTCGATGGATAATAAATATACAATGGAAACGTTAATGACCCAAATTGACGTCCCTCCCCCCCCCCCCCCCCCACAAAAGAAAAAGCGAAATTTAGCAGTTGTAACAACCCCGGAAGAAAGTAATGACCTTGTAAGGCCTCGGTCTTTTCTTGAGAGAGATTATGCGAAATTTAAAAAGTTTTGGAATATTCTATCTCGTACCTTGCTTGCAGTGCACGAACATAAAACCAGGAGGGCACATGCAACGATAACCTTTGTCTGTAAATCCAGATTGGCAAGTACCTCCGTTCTCGCAACGTGGCGGGGAATTGTCACAAGCACTCTGTATAGGGAAAGAGAAAGAAAACAGAAAAGTTAAAGTAAGCCATTTAGAACTATACATTATTTGAACAAGAAATGGGAGGAAGAGCAGAAGGAGGAGGAAGAAGAAGAAGAAGAAGAAGAAGAAGAAGAAGAAAAAGAAGAAGAAGAAGAAGAAGAAGAAGAAGAAGAAGACGAGGAGGAGGAGGAGGAGGAGGAGGAGGAGGAGGAGGAGACTTTTGAATTCTATACTTACATCCGCTCCATGGTAAAAGAAACCCTCTGTGTTCACGAAGTCGCCATCGTGCCCTCGATGAGTTGCATTGTTTAATTCACATCTGTACGTCCGCCCTGCAATGGCCTGACTGTTAAAATTAACACTGACGCAGTTGTTTTCTTGGTAACAAAGCAGTTCGCAGGCATCCAAATCAGGGACACTGACATTTTTTATGGTGTGGTTCACCAGACGTTTGTCGGCGAAGAAGAAAAATGATGGGAATGCCAGTTGACGACACTCACCTAGAAAATAAGAATAATCCAAAGTTGCCTCGAAACCAGTCTACATTTGAAAAATTACTAATTAAATTAATTTGTAATTTAATTTGGAGTTTTGCGCGCTCAATTGCATACTCACGATAGAGGGAAAACAATTCTCGAACGGAATTTACAGAATTTTTCACGTTCCCTCTTAACATCGCTTTTACCATTTTTTACTTCGCCTACAAAAGCCAGCTGCCGTTGTACAAATTATAGAACTAAGAGCACCCAGAGCCTAAATTAAGACGAGGTTTTTGCACTTTAATTTTAGTTTTTCTTGTCCCGTTTTAAACTGATACACTCATTATGCAAGACTAACAATTTAATAGATTCAATTTTTGTATTTATCTCTTTACTTATTTTGTTTTTTTTTTCTCTTGACTAAAAATGTTAGGGAACTTCTGTGAAAGCAATGTTTAACCTGTTGGTAGTTTAAACAAGTCGGTGTTTAATTTACATTTTACTTTAAAAACAAAGTGATGAAAGTCGGCGTATTTAGCCGAAAAAAGCGCACTGCTTTTTGACTAACTTGTTTGTTAGTTTTAAGTCTAAATTTCAAGTGACTGTGAAAAAAATAATAATAATAATGACATTTTGCGTTAAAAAGGCTTGGCTGACCTAAAGGGCTTGTCTCCTTGTTAACTGTTGCTAAGAGGAACTAAACAAGCAATTACTTGATACAGACATTTACCTGAATCTTAACAGTGTTCTTATATGATCCCATTTAATTGAAATTTTTGGGAAAACAATTGAGTAAATTAGCATACAAAAGTCAAACTGGTTCAGTAGTCGTTCGAACTCGTTCAGAAAAGCACGAAAGTTGTAAAAACTAAAAGCGCTGTTAGCGTTAATATTTGTATCGACTAGAACGCCTTCTATTTGTTATGGGAACAACGGTTAATCCGATGGGAGATTAAAACTGAAAAAGAAATTGGTAGTTTCTTTAACCTACTGAAAAAGAAATTCGAAATAAGAAGTAGAATAACTACTTTGGGAGATGTTCCTGGATTTTTCTCCGTTTATAAGTTTGACCGAAATATTAGCGTAGTACTTGCCGAAAACCAAGGAATGATTTGTCCAAGGGTAAGAACTCTGCAGTCTGACCATGGGAGAGAAATTGACATAAATCGATCCCAAGGACCTCCAAACTTCAGCATGATAATTGACCAAAACAGACGTTATCGCTTAATGCGCTTTACTTTTCTAAACTTTCTCCATTCCTTCAAGAGGATAGCAAATAGACTGGAAATGTTGAAATAGTCGATAGCAATTCGACGACCCCTATTGTTTTCTAATATGGACAACATTTCCTTTTACGCTTTTCTTTATGGGAAAACTCAGTGCAGTCCCCTTTGTCGGTAAATCCTCTTTTGAGACTGCAAGACGGAACGTACAGAATACGTCGCATGCATTATGTAAACAAAAAAGAAGCTTAAATATTTTTTACGACTTGCAAGACAGCTAATGATCTAGCGGTAAAGTAAAGGATGATAACTTGAAGCCCCTCTGAGGGATTTCAAGTACACAATGGGTGGTATCGAAATAGGATTCTTCTTTCTTGGTTCAACTTGCATAATTAGCTTGCTGAAAATGTTTTACCACAGTAGATATGTCTTCCAATAGAGTAGAAAGAAGTAAAAACATAAAAACAGCAGTTTTCGGACATCATAAAAGTGGTAATTAAGCAAAACAGTAAATCTTTAAGCAGCAAAAAACTGCGTCTTATTAAAAACCTTTTAGGAACTTAATTTCAGTTTGCTTTTCGCCATATTAATTTTCTCTTACGTAATTATGGCTTGGCGCCGGTTTCTTCTGGCATTGTGACAACAGCATATTAACGCTGAAAGCTTCTGTTGTCAAAGATAAGTAGATTAATACAATTGGCAAATTATCCTCGAATTTTCCTTGTTCTTTGTGCTTGTTTCGAAATAAGTCGATGGGATTATCAATTTCATAAAACTCAAAAACTGAGAACAACTGATAAAACATTTTTGTAACGGCAACGTTACAAAATTGAGCCAGGTAACTTTTGACAACTTCAATATCTAATTTGCATTTAAAGGCTTCACTGGAGATAACATTGGCATATTTAAGGCTACAAATACCGTTATATGCTCCACTTGTACAACAAAGTGAGTTTTAAAGCTCGAGAAGGTCAAAACAATGGACTGAGCAGATAATTTAACGGAACTTTTGGATTTTTGGGTGGCGGCAACTGCTGCTTAACTCGTTTTTTGTTGCTGAGGTGACTAAACAAAACATACCTTGGGAATAAAATCTGAACGCCTGTTAAAAGACTCATTTAGAACTTATTTAGAATAAAATTATCACGGTTTTGGGGTTGCTATTTTCTATCAGTTTCATGTAAGCAGATAACTTAGGAAACTATGAAATGGTATTGATACCATAACATTATCAACTAAAAACTTAAAAACAGTAAAAAAAACAATCGTCTAATTAGCTGTTTTGCAAATATTGAAAGTTCCCCTAAGGCTAACTAGATGTCAGGATAAGACAGCCTCAGAAACAATAATATTGTGTGAATTGTGGAATAAGTTTATCCTCTCATGATAACAGCCACTATTTATCTAAATACTGTATTTACAGTCACGACTTGACTGCAGTTTATTAGAACTTTATAGCTGTCATTTTCAGCCAATGAAAATACATTTTGAGTAAGTTTCTGTCTCAGATTGCAAGCTCAGCTGTAAAAAAATTTTAAGAGCTTATTTCACCAAGCTCGTTACAGTTTTCTAAGAGCGATGGCTCTAATTTTTAATCAAAGAAAGTCTCATTTTTTTCCCAGTATATGAGGTACACATCAAAAACAAAAAAAAAGTATCTTGACTAAAATAAATGTTTTAAGACACTTAACACTTTCAAGGTTTTCCTAATATAAAAAGGCGCAGGTGATTATGCATTCAATCACCAAAATCGGGGTGCAAATTCTCCTTTCTCGTCATGACAGGCTTTGATCGCTTCAGGATTTGTTATGTAAATTAGGTGAAGGGGGATTGAATCCCCCCTCAGTTAATATTAACAGTAACTTAACGCCATGATTTGTCACCTTTAGGATTCATAAGAATGAAACGAGGTGTTAGCCTCTTGCTGCAAAATATGACAATGTTGACAGATAATTACAATTTATTGATACCTGTTGACAAACAGAGAAGAGAAAAAAAAAAGGAAAAATAAAGCGCGCAATATAATCTTCTATCGGGCCCAATTTTAGCAGCGTTCTTTATATTTCCTCTTATTTACTTTATTTGGTCGTCCGCTAAAAACTTTTCTTGCTCTGCGGTTACCGCGGGCCCGTTTAACCGAACGGAAATAGAGTCTGGCCGGTCGTCTGGCCGCAGGTCACGCGTGGGTAATTTTTCGCATAAGATCGAGAAATTTGTTCGCTTTTAACATCCTTTGCCAGGCACTTTTTGCCCTACAACGTGAAAGCCAGCGTGGATCAAGTGTTCGTTAGAAATTTCTTGGCTTGGTTTCGTTGAATTTCTTTTCGTCTGTCCCTTTGTATGACTAATGAAAACAAGATCGCAGTGAAATTTTAACCTGATTGCAGCTTATTTTTTATCAAGTAGCTAAACTGATTTCTACTAAAAAACAAACAAACAACAAACAAAGAGAGTAGTTACTTTGAAGGCACAGGCGGGACAAGTACCCCGGCTTTTGTCGCTTGCATAAGACATAAGCCTGCTGAGGAAGCCTGCTTGCGAGATAAATTTCACCGCAAACTCTGCTACTGTTTATTCGACCTTGTTGACGTGACTGGACATCGAAGGCAATCGGGGCATCACTTCTCTGGATCCTGGGCATACATCAAAGTAGCATTAACCTGGGCATTGAGTATTTCCGCTGCTTTACGTGGTTCTCGATTTGTTCTGTGTAA